>JANAVB010032899.1:105000-169058 GCA_029216955.1 Iris pallida
ATTCAGATTATCCGGTAGATATCCGCGGTAATCCGGAGGATGATCCGAATGTCCCCACAAAAAATTGTTGGGACAACCCGAATTGTCCGACGGATATCTGTGGTGATCCGGAGGAAGATCTGAATGTCCCCACAAAATCTTGCTAGAATAATGTAGATCATCCGGAAGAATTTCGTGGCCATCTGACGGATGATCTGTGTCTTCATAGATTCTTTTTTATTCTTCTTTGAAGTTTTTGTTTTGTCATCCATACAGAACTGCTTACATTTGTTGCATATGTATTATAGACTCTTGGAGATATGAAGTTGGATCTTTTGTCTTGTGAATCTTCAGTATTCTTTGATTGTGATCTAGGATGAGTCTGAGCACTAGGTGATGGATGCAGTTATCTTTCTCTGATAGATGCTTTCCTTTGAATCCTGTGGAGTGAATGAAACTAAAACAGTTGAGGCCTTAATCGTGAATGCAGTATCAAAATTAATGTGCCAACAATCTCTCATATTTTGATAATTGATAAAAGTACTATTTTTAAGAGATAGCTCCCCCATAAAAGGATGTCTCCCCCTCAATACCTTTTATCCCCCTTTGGCATTTATTTAAAATAGAAGTAGTAAATAAGATAGAATAATTATGAAAGACAGCATTTGAGAATAACAAACTTCTAAGACATCATTTGAAAACAAAGTGTCCAAGCTAGGAGAAAAGCGGAACGTAGACCATAATACTAAAAACAATAGGATAACCAGTCCCCGAAGGACAACATAAGACATAATGTAGAAAAGAAACTTATAATAGGCCCCGAAGGACTGCACAAGACAACAAACATAAATACTAAAAGTCTATGAGGGACTGCACACACAAACAAAAATACCTAATGAACTCCACCACACCACCTTCTATCGCTTGGGATCATCAACTATCAAGAGCAGCTACAGGATCAATATCCTTGGTAGGATCCTCATCAACCCCCGGAGCAGGAGTAAAAGGGCCATATGGGTCAATAACGTCTGGATACATGAACCTATAGACATTCTGGTCAGGGAACCGAGGACCAGCGTGGGCAGGGTTAGGCATAGTGGGGTCGATAAGAGCGTTGTTCTTCAGAAAGCATTGTTGAATATAAAATGCCTAATCTATGCATCTATGATGAATCAGGGTTCCCAGTTCTCTGGTGGCAGCCTGGATGCGCTCCGAGGTTGAGATGGTGAGTGAGTCACAGCATCGATCAATATATCGACGTATCTTCAGAGATAGAGGCGTCGGAGACGGAGGAGTAAAGGAAGTGCCAGCAGCAGGTGGTTAGAAAGTTGAGGGTTGAGATGAGGAGTGAAGGGGTGATGGCTTCGATTTGGCAAGAAGGGTTGGCTTCTTGTCCTTCGGACAGTTGGTGAAGTCGACCCTGTTTGCTTTCAAAATTATGGTGATGTGCATGCCAAAGAGGAGAGACCGATGGTTGTCCTCTTGGATCCGTATCATCGAGTATACAATCGTCTTGGCAAGGAAGGATGGTTGGCGGGCGAAGAGATAATAGATGGCAATGAGTTCCTCAGTGGTGAGGTTGTCCATATTGCCGGACTTGGGGGTAATGGAGTGGCAGGATGCGGTGGAGATCATGGTAGAAAGGACTCAAGTGCCTGTCATCAGGCTACAGAGAGGAGGGTTGATCGCAGATGCAGAAAATCAATTCCTCAAAGGTGTAGTTTGAGGAGAGCTTGATGGAGTCAATTGTGCAGGAAAGGGGACGAAGGTTTGGACGCTCCAGAATGCCAATAATATTGGTAAAGGAAGCGGAGGTAATTAAAGAGGTAGGTAGATTTTAAATGAGAGGGAATGTAAGGGGTTAGGGTTTTTTGGGAAGAGTGCAGCAGTATATGGGAAAGAGGAGAGGATTTTTGGAAAGTGGGAACGTTAGATTCGTTCCAATCTATGACAAAATGTGTCAGTCAGATCATCCGATGGTAATCTGCGGAGATCCGACGGACAACCCAAAATTTAAAATGTTTTGAAATAAAGAACGAATTGTTTGGAAAAAGTAGTATCTGCCAACTGTAAAGTGAATCGAAAAAACTGAAGGTTTTCCACGAAAATTTATCGAATTTTTTGTCGGATTATCCAGTAGATAGGGTTTAAAAAGATTTTTTTTAATAAGGCCAATTTTCCGACAAATGAAGGAAAATCGATCTTTGGCAAAAGGTTTAGTAAAGATGTTAGCAAGTTGATGCTCATTGTTAATAAATTCAAGATGGATATCTCCTTTTAGTTGATGATCACGCAAGAAATGATGTTGAATCTCAATGTATTTCGTGTATGAGTGACAAATCGGGTTTTTAGTAAGATTAATAGAGCTAGTATTGTCATATTTGATAGAAATACCATTTGAAGAAATACAGTAGTCTACAAGTGTTTGTGTCATCCAATGAATTTGTGCACAACAACATCCAGCCACAATGTATTCGACCTCAGTTGTGGAAAGGACAATCGAGGATTTTCCAAAGAATTGGCATGTGTTGCTAGTGCTTTTTCGGTCAAGCACGTGTTGCTAGTGCTTTTTCAAAATAAGCTTAATGAGGAAGGAATCGTCACTCGTAACAAAGTCTGATTGGCTACTCAAGGCTATAACCAAGAGGAAGGCATTGATTATGAAGAAACCTATGCACCGGTTGCTTATTTTGAGTCCATCAGAATGCTTTATGCTTTTGCTCGTTTTCATGACTTTAAACTTTTTCAAATGGATGTCAAAAGTGCCTTTTCGGATGGTGTTATTAAAGAAGACGTGTATGTCAAACAACCTCCTGGCTTTGAAGATTTTTGATTTCCTGAATATGTTTTCAAACTACACAAATGAAGATGAAAGCCACATTCGCACAATGATGGACTCAAAATATCAATGATGCTTTTCATTGAAGATTTGTTTCTCTCGAATTGATTAAGCTCTTCTTGTATTGCAATCATCCAAAATTTATTATTAAAAACATCATTGATATTTTAGGCTTTATTTGGGAGATGAAAGCCACATTCGCACAATGATCTCATATAGAGGATCGAGTGCTAATATGTGATGAAAGGCCACCAATGATAAGTTCCTTGGGATGATGTGGAACAAATCTCCATTCTTTGGGGAGATCCTCTTGAGGAGTCCCTATAGTTGAAGAATTTCAAGTGGAGGAACCTCAACTTCATTACTAGATGAAAGAGCATTTGTGTCTCCAAGAAAGGAATTATCCAAACCAAAAGAGATGTCATCAACATCGTCCAAGGAACTAGATGTGGAAGTGTTAAGCTCATCGAAAGAGACATTGATTGACTCTTTGACTACAACTTCTTTTGTTAAAGATATGAAACCCCTTACTATGCTTTGAATAACCAATGAAGATACATTTATAGAATTTTTCTTCAAATTTGCCTAGGCTATCTTTGGTGTTCAGAATAAAATATTTGCATCCAAAAACTTTAAAATATTCAATAGAAGAAATTTTGTCAAACTAAAGCTCATAAGAAGTTTTCTTAGAAATAGATCTAATCAAGATCCTATTTATAATATAACATGCCATGTTAACGGCTTCCGTCCAAAAGTACTGAGGGAGCTTATATTAGTTCAACATGACCCTGGCCATATCGCGAAGATTTTATTCTTTCTTTCTACTACACCATTTTGTTGTGGAGTTCTAGCACAAGCAAAATTATGACCAAAACTATTTTTAATAGAAAAGTTTTTAAAATCGGCATTGTCAAATTCTCTCCCATGATCACTTCTAATTTTTTGATCATAATACCTTTCTCATTTTGAACACGTTTACAAAAAGCAATAAATTCACGAAAAGTATCACTTTATTTGCAAAAAATAACCCAAGTAAATCTAAAAAAATCATCTACTAAAACAAAAGCATAGAGTTTACCACCAAGACTAGCTACTCTACTAGGACCGAATAAATCCATATGAATGAGTTAGAGGGGTCTAGTAGTGCTCATCGAGTTAATAGATTTGAAGGAAGATTTTGTTAACTTACTCTTCTCGTATTCCTCACACATCATGTCTTTCTTGAACGGGATATTTGGGAGTCCTCTGGCTAGCTTCTTGGTGGCCAGTCGGGAGATAGTGTCCATGTTGGCGTGTCCAAGTTTCATCTGCCAAAGCCAACTCTTATCATTCTTTACTACTAGACACTTGCCTTTGTTAGTACTTTCAAGGAGATAAAACACTTAAATGTTGTCTTCCTTAATCCCTTTATATATAGTGGAGCCATTAGTGCTATCATAAATGAAATATTTGTGTTTGACAAAGTTAACTCATAGCCATTATCTGCGAGATGACTAATGCTAAGAAGATTGTGCTTTAGATTTGTAACAAGACAAACATTTTTAATGCAAGGGTAAGAAGGGAAGCCGATATTACCATGTCCAATGATGTAACCCCTTAAGTTATTGCCAAAGGATACGTGTCCTTCCTTATTTATCGATAGCATTACAAAAAGTGAAGCATCTCCGGTCATATGCCAAGAGCAATCGCTATCGAAGATCCACTTACTTCTATTTTGTGGTGGAGGGTTTACCTACAACACAAGTTGAAGATGAAAACTTTGGTACCCAGACATATTTAGGTCCTTGAGTGTTAGTTTTAGGAACCCATTTTAGCATTCTCATGTCAACATATTTTCTCATTTGACAGTAATAAAATGTGTGTCCAAATAAACCACAATAGTGGCACATGATGGGTGTTATAGGTCTAGAAGAAGATGAGAGAGTGTTTTGTGTATGAGGAGTTTTAGCATGATGAGGAGTTCTAGCATAATTGTTATGGTGATGATAGTAGAAAGCATAATGTGACTTGTACATGCTTTTCTTTATAGAGGGTCCTTTTTGTGTATGCATTTATTGGGGATATGGCCTATGTGGTGTGTTCATGTGAGTATAACGCTTGTGGCTAGTGTTGTGGTGTGTGTTGGTGTGTCTTTGATTATGACATTGTATATTTGTGTATGGCATATCTCTAACATCTAGTTTCTTGCTTTTTACAAGAAGATCATTGTATTTGATAGAAGTTGCATAGTCCCTTTGGTTAGCAACAAGTGTCTTATTCTTAGCAATGGCATATCCTTCCTGAGGGATTTATATTCAACGTCCTTTTTCTTTATGATGTCTTGAGCTTCTTGGAGCTTGAGTCGAAGAGGCTCAATCTTATCAATGTCGGAAGCATGAGATTTTCCTTTTATATCAAACATAATATTAGAGTCTTTCTATTTCTTGCTTGAGAGTACCAATCTCTTTGAGAGATTTTTTGTGCTTACTTCTCACAACTGTGTTCATCGTGTAGTTCAAGAATGGCATTTTCTAATTCAGTATAAGAGAAAGCGTTGATAGAGAAGTCTTCAAGTACCTAATTTGACTCTGTTGCTATAAGACAAACATTTGCATTATGTTTGCATTCTTTATCATTGTTCGAGTCACTAGCATCACTTTCACACCAGATGCTAGTGTTGGCATACTTCCTTGAGGATGAGCTTCTTTTATTCGGCTTTTCATATTTGCCAGATTCTCTTCTTTCCATTGGACTGTCCCTCTTGATGTGTCCGGTTTTCTTGCAGTTGTAGCAAGCATGTTCTTCATCAGCGTCCATTCTTGAACGATTTGTATTATTCAACTTGAGAAACTTTCTGAAGTGTCTAGCGGTGAGAGCGATTTCTTCGTCATCCGAATCGTCATCATCGAAGTCATCGTTTAAGGAGAGCTTGATGGCCTTGAGAGCAAGAGCTTTTTTTCCTTCACCTTAGTCTTTTCTTTCTCCTTCTTTTGTACGGAGGCTTGCTCTTGGTCCTTTATATCTAGCTCGTGGGTCATCAGCTTTCTCATGAGAGTCTCAAGGTTCATCATTGTAAGGTTTTTTCCTTCGATGGTGATAGTAGCTTTTGTAGTGCCTCGCTTCCATTGAGGCGAAACACTATGTAATAGGCTAACAAGTCAGACACATTCAGAAACATAGATGGCTAGTCTGACTCAGCAATAAGTTTTGTATACGAAAACTATGTCATCAACAAAATTGATTTGGACGAATAATATGAGTATCGTTTCAACTAATAGATCGGCTACTGTTGGAATAAGTCCTAGATGCAGCAGGCTATGTCTTGGCGAATGAACTCTAAAGAGAGCGATGTGACAGGTCTGTTGTTGGTTTTCTTGGCTTTCTGAATGATTTGTTGCTTGGATTTGATGAGTGTGTTTTCGCATCGATTTCTGAATGCATCTTTGGCAATTTCGAAGGAGAAGGATTGAAGAAAGAATTCTAACATGCTGCTTGTGCCATTGCAGGAGTTTGTGTAACTATGCTTGACCGTCGTAAAGCGATCTCCTACTCTCGACGCAATCTCTTTAGGTGGGTGGTTCGACCCCTTCTTTTCTACTCCTTCCCGTCAACAAAGTCTTAAAGTTCAATGTTCAAATCGATGATGCTAACTGAGTATCTGCTTTGCCACTAAGATCAAGAACTTAGGATAACTGTATCGATTTAGAGTAATTTACTCCGAAAATATAAGTTTTACACCAAAAAGAGAAAAAATAGGTTCTAGAAAAGAGATAATTAATTTCATGATCTGAAAAATAAAATGAAACGTTGGTTGCGGCATATGGTGCCTCAGAGAATTTGGTGCCTGCGGGACGCTAAATCAGAATGTACGGCTTTGAGGAAAAGAACTCTCGCACGAGTAGAAATGATTATGATGATTAATACTGTCTGTGCTATGCTATCTATTTCATACATATTAAACTGTCATGCATTTGCATGGTCATGGACGACTTGTGCACAGGGTCAGCTTTTCTTGAAATAGTACCCGGGGTGTTAGGACCGAATCGGCCTAGGAGAAAATTATGGAATCGTGCTTCGGCGCGAGGCATTGCGATACCTCCAGTTAGGCTCGTAACCTGGACTAGCAGGGCGTGTCGTAATGCTCCGTAATCGTCCTTCATGGTGTCGATATCACCAATGACCGCATATAAGATAGATTGCATACTCACCTATTGTCTTGTGCAGGTGGTAAGTATTATATCTATTTTATGCAAGAAAGGAGCACGGCTGTGGTACGATAAGTTGAAATTGGTTATGTTTTTTACTGTTTAAAATGTTGCCTTCAATATGAACTGCAAATCATATAGTTCTAAATAGCAAGGTCACTTCGTATGCTAAAATCCTTAATAAGAAGTGTTGGTTTAGACGAGTGGGTTCATCCCGTCCACTAGCAAGTGTGCTAACTCCCAACTCTCTAGGTGCCGAGCATGCTACGGGAGCTCAAGACTAGACTGAAGCTGAAGAACGAGAGGCGGCTCGAAGCTCTCCTATTTTGATATATTTTGAAGCCTAATTTAGATCGAAGGTTTTTTGTTCAAATGTATAAAGGGGCATGAATGTATGGAACGACAAGGATTATTTTATGACAGCTTGTCGAGAGTTTTTCTTTTGTGTTTCAAAGATGTAGCCGCAACGTCATATGAATTGTAAAAGACCTTGTATATGTAGAAGCGTAAAAATGTGCAGACAAATCAGAAGCGCAGGTAGTGTTCTCGCTACACAAAGCTTCATAAAAGTGCAGATACCCGAAAGCGCAGACAGAAGATCAAAAACCACAGTTCATAAAAAGCTCTTTATTAAATTATGCCTACAAAGATCTATTACAGATTCATCATGATTACAAAAAAGAGCTTTTTCTACAAGGATCTATTACAGATTCATCATGAAAAGAACTAAGACATCTAAAGATCTACAAGAGGGTTAATCTTTACAGGCGCCATACAAGGGGTTAATCTTCACAGACGTACAGCCCCCCAGACGTACAGTACTGTAAGAGCGAGCCACTTCTTGAAGAAGCTATTGGCCCGAGCGAAAACTTAGTCCACAGCACAGGCTGTACCACCGTTATTGAGCAGGACAGAACATAACCTGTGGCTCTTCGGATTGGCAATCAATCCAAATCCTAAAGCTTGGATCTCGAAGACCTCCAAGACGTTGTTCAGGTTCGAATTCCTTATGCCAAACGCTCAAATGTATATCAAAACTCAGCAGCAATTCTTCTATAAAGGCACAACTTCTCAGAACGAAGGGATCCACAACCATCAACCGACTTGTGCAAGGCCAATGGTCGTTCGAAGCTAAGTCGGGATCGAACATAGCATTTGGAATGCTAAGAGAGGAAGACGACTCTCCAGAAAAACACCCCTTTATTTAGGGTGAGTGTGGTCCAACCAACATGCCACGTGGCCGTCGGTCAAAAACGCCCAAATTAATGGGATGAACCTAGAACTCAGCACAACGAACCTCATTTAATAGGTTCACTTTACTAAGTCCTAGGCCACAAACTTATTGAATTTCCCAAATGATGACAAAAATGAAAGAAGAGGACGACCAACTCGTCCATCAAGAAAATCAGTCATTAATCGCTCTTAAAGACTTTAACAGAAATTAGCTCCTTCAATTCAGAAGCGCAGTCTCCACACTACGCTCTTGCTTTGACTCAGAAGCGCAGCCTCTTCGCTGCGCCCTCGCTTTGACTCAGAAGCACAGTCAGCTCACTTCCTCACATAGCGCCCTCGCTTCAACTTAGACATGCAGTGGCTCTTTCGTCTTCAAGACACAGTCTACTCGTCACCCTAAAGCACAGTGACTCCATCGCCTGAAGCACAGTCTACTCGTCGCCCTAAAAGTATAGTGAATCTGTCACCTGAAGCACACTCTACTCATCGCCCTAAAGCACAGTGACTCCGTCACCTGAAGTACAGTTTACTCGTCACCTTAAAGCACAGTGACTCCATCGCCTGAAGCACAGTCTACTCGTCGTCCAAAAGCACAGTGACATCAAAGCTCCGTCAGAAGCACAGCTCGTATAGCGGCACAACCCTACGAAGTAACATGGTTCCGCATGGCCAGATGGGTGTGTATATCTTTTCAGGATACCACCCTATCGGTTTGTTTAAACCACTACTCTTAAGATAAGACATAGTTTGATTCTGTTGATAATAGCAATATCTTATCGGTTTGTTTAAACCACAGATAAGGATAGAGTTTGTTATTATGGATGAGATCCATATCCAACTGTTTTGTTTAAACTAATGCCCCTCTAAGATAAGACAAAATCCAACTTCGGGAATAGGAACAGAATCTGCTTAGGTTCATCCGATCAATAAATAAGCACACACCACGTGTTGTTTATTCAATTATATTGATAACTCCCCAAAGATCTCGATAGAAGAGAATTTTCGTGCCTGTCACATGTTAGCTCAGCAGTATCCCTCATCGTGACCGCCTCAAGATTTTTCTATATCTTTCCGTGCAGCGTATCTGCATAATCCTTATGCACATCGCATATGTGCTCCCCTATAAATAGAAGAAGTTTTTCTTCAAATTCGGAATCCTTTTGATTAGTAAACCTAGATTTTTAATCACCAGCACCAGAAAACTAAAGCAAGTTCAACTTGTTGTCAGATCGTCAACGGAGTAAAGGAGCCGCTGCAGTGCTCGATCTCCACCGTCACACTTTTCTAGAAATTTTGTACTTAGATCTCCTGTTTAGGAATCGATTGTACTCTTTTTACGTTTAAAATACAAAAAGTTCGTATAACCTTTTGTCGTGGCAAACAAGATGACGACTCTGTTGGGGACTTCTATCTCCTCGAACGAGAAGGTAGTGGCGTAATCTGACAACAACTTGCTGGGATCTTCCCAGAAGATGTTGGTCGTACGTTTCGACCAACAAGCTTTTGAAGATTTTCTTTCTGAGGAGAAATCGAGTCCTTCGAAGCAGTTCGTAAAATCGAAGAAGACTCGACGCACCTGGGTGCCGAAGGCGACTGCGACGAGCAGCACAACGGAAGGGACTACGCTCCAGAACCCCCTGACCGACGAAGCCCAGAAGAAGATTTTGGCTACTACTGCCACGCCGCCTCGCTCGATTCCAGCTCCGAGAAAGCGCAGCGAAGAGTACGGCTCCCCTGTCGTGGGCCTAACAAAGGCACAACGCCGAAGGAAGTGCGCAGTGGCTAAACCGCTTACGGAGGAAGCGGTGCCGACGAGAAGATCTGACTTTGACAGAATTGCTTACCCATTGGATAAGGCTGTATTGGACTCTGAATGTTACGTACCTCCTAAGGGTAACCTAAAGAGGTCCAAGGTAGCGCGTGTCCTACGCAGCCAAAGTGATATGCCAACCACTCTGTTGGATTCTGAATACTACGCACCCTCTCGGGGTAGTAAGAAGAAATCTAAGGCAACACGCACATTTTGCAACCAACGTGCTATGCTATTAGCAGACCAAAGGCCCGCGTTGACAGTCACATACGCAACTAATGGAAAGCTATACGAAATTGGTCCGAGTGCTTCGATGCCTCTACCGGTAGAACCCCGCTGTCACTCGAGCACTCATGTGCACCACTCGAGCCAGGGGGTACACTCCACTGAGAAAGACTCACACGAATAGTGTGTTGGCCCAATGACTGTTTTATGTTTTTGAATATGGTTAATATGTTAAGTTTAGCATTTCATTATCACTAATCTTCATACTATCGCTATTGCATTTCTACTTATACTTATACCTTTGGTTATATGTGCCTATTGGTTTATATTTTAGTGATATGAGCTTATCTATCTTAAATTTAATCGGGTTGCCAAAATCAAAACTATGTTTTTGATTTTGGTTATTCAGTTAATTTTAATCATTATGATATCACTAACAATTATGCTATCACCTTAGCACTTATACTTAAACTCATCATTGTCCTAATGTGCATTAAACTTATCATACTTGCTACTATGTATATTGCTTTGTTCGTCTAACATGTACATACAGAAAAGCAATAAGCAAGATCAATGTGGACATATGCAATAAAGAAATCATGGTGGGCCAAAGACGACAGATCCTACAAGATTTCTCTGAACCACTCGACGACATCTCCGGAGCCACGCACTCGGGGGTTCCGTTGCCCGATCAGCGGACAGGGGTCGGGGGGCAGCGCCCCTCGTCGGGGATCGGGGACGAAGCCCCCGAAAGGTATTCAGTTTTCGCAAAATAGATATCTTTGGACAGCTACCGCCAAGGGAAAAAGCCAGCACCTATTAAAAGAAGAAGCCAAGCCATGCCGTCATCATTTCAAGACTCTGAAGAAGCCTGCACCTGCTACAGTATATCTGGAGTCTGTAATGAGTCTTAGGAATAATTGTAAACACAAGAAATGGATGGCAAACTCAAAAGCTAGAGTAGAAACTAGCCCAGGATCATTTTTGGATAAAAATCGGCATACCGACGGTATACCGATTTTGTTCACAGAAAGTTTTCTGCCTACAAAATTGGCATACCGACGGTATACGGTTCATACCGACGGTATACCGGTTCAGTAACGTTGAAATTCCAACGGTAGGATTTTGAGCATTTAATGATCCCAACGGCTATATTTCTAACCGTTGTAGTTCCAGACCGGTATATCGGCGGTATGCCGGTTCGCGAACTGAAAAGTTGCCTTGAGCTCTTTTCAATGTTTTGGTTGTAAATAGCCTTGAACTCCTTCATTCAAGGTTGATGCTTTGAGCCTAAAAATTTCTAAACTACCAAAGCCTATCCACAAACAACTCTACAAAGCTTTCATTTGCCATCCACAAATTGTGTTAGAGTTATTGAGTTGTAAAGTAAGATCTTCATCTTGTTGTATAAGGAGATCAAAACCTATTATGAAAGGTTGAAGTTGGAGAGTCTTCGTATCCAAACTCTCGGTTGAAGTTGGAGAGTCTTCGTATCCAAACTCTCGGTTGAAGTCCGAGAGGCCTTCGGACTAAAGCTCTCGTGTAAGAAGTTGGCTAATTCTTCGGATCCAAACTCGTGTGTAACTATTTGCTCAAATAGTGGATTAAATCCGGAGAGAGTTCCGGGACTGGATTGCCTCTAGGGAGGATACCAGGATACATCGGGTGTCGGTATTGTTTTACTTCTTCTCTTGCACTTATATTTTTTAAATTGTCCATTAGCTTGTGCTAAGTGCTTGATTAGTTAGCTTGACCCTATTCATCCCCCCCTCTAGGGTTTCTATAATTGGTATCAGAGCAAGGACTCTATTATTAGGCTTAACATCCTTAGAGTAGATCCTTGTTAATTTTTCTATGGCATTGTATTCCTCCTCCTCTGATAAAGAGGGTTTTATTTTTAGTAGCATAGACAAACATGATTCTTCTAAATACAAGAAGTGGAAAGCCATGGCTAAACAATCCTTAGAGATTCTTGATAACCTTCATTTTACAAATGAAGAATTTTCTGAAAAGGTTGTTCATTTAGAAGAAGCTAATGAGTTATTGAGAAATAAAAATAATGATTTATTATCTAGACTTGATTCTCAAAACTCATCATGTATTTCTTTAAAGAGTTTGAATGAGACTTTAATTTTGAAAATTAAATCTCTTTCCTCATCAATAGAAGATCTTAAGTGGCAAACTCATGAGCTAAATCATTTGCATGATTCGTCTACTGACACTTTAAAGAAACAAAATGATGCTTTTATCTTTAGAATTGCTTTATTTGAAAAAGAGAATGATATTTTAATTGCTAAATTTGATTCTCTTACTTGTATGCATGATGATTTGCTATTAGAACATATCTTAAAACCAAATCTTCTCATGCTCACTCTAGAGATATTCATCATTCTAGTATGTCACATGTTCATAACCATGCTCATTCTGATACATGTGCACACACTAGTATTAGGTGCTTCTATTGCTCTCGTATTGGACACATGAGCTTAACTTGTCCTATTCGTAGGAGTTTTTCTACCAATGCTAGAGTAAATAGTATATGGGTCCCTAAAGCTAACAAATGTGGATCCAAGTTTATTTGGATACCAAAGTCTTCGCCTAATATTGTAGGTGAAGCTTCATATATCGGAACATAGCACCGAGGAGCGTGTTGGTGGTTGCGAAGCTCAAAGGTCATCTTCCAAACAATTGCACCAACACAAGTGTGGCCACTAGAGCCACTTTGGTAACATGCTAAACGATTCTCTTTAAATAGTTTATATTTGTAGAATCTAGCATGTTTCCTTTGACAACTTGTTACTAGCTCTCATTGATATATTTTAGTTGTTTATTATCTAAATCAATGAGAGATATGATACTAGCATGCTTAGGTATTTCTTGTTATTTCTTTTATCCAGCATGACTAGTTACTTAACTTAAATGATTAGTTCACACTATATAGTTTATCACTCATTTTCTATTAGTGTGACACTTTTATATATTCATGCTTGTTATTCTAATCTATATTTTAAAAGCATGCATATCACTCTAGTCCATGGGAGCTTGATTTTAATTTGAGTTAATATGATTATAACTCTCCGTTTTTTAAAGTTTTTAAAATAGTTACTTCTTGCCGGTTTGGATTTAATATGTCATATTTATCTTAATCGGTATTTGCGAATATATGTGTTTAGCATAAGCTTTTTATTACTTGACAAGTATATACTTGTACTTCTCTTTAAATCTTGTGCTTGCATAATATATTTATTTTTGATTCTCAAATTTTATTTTGATTATCTTCTTGAGAATTAATTATGTCTTTGCCTAATGAAGTTTATTTATACATGTTTTTGAATTTGTGATGGTTTTTCAAACATTCATTAAGGATACATGACTATATTCATTATTTTTATTTACATGTAGATCATGTATTTCTTATGTTGATATATATTTTTGTATAAATATCTTTATGTGGGCATATGAGTTAAGCTAAAGTTTTATATTGACTTGAAGAGTATTTAATTAGACTTGTTACCTTCAAACTTGTGCTTATCTCATACTTTAGCTATTGATTACTTTGACCAAATTTGTGCTTCTTGAATCAATTAGCTTCTTCCTTAAAGTCTTCTTTTGATGATAACTTCTTTACTTTTTGGTTGGCATTATGGATACATGTTCTAAATTATTTTTTGACCTTTTCATGTATGCTTATTCGTGATATATATAGTTTCATATATATATATATATATATATATATATATATATATATATATAAATGATTTCTAACTTTTGATATTTATTTGTTTTAAACCATTAAGTTAGGATGTTGAGAGTAAATGTTTATTAATGTCTTGCTTATGACTAATTATGGATATTCTATTAAGGATCACATAGTTTTGTGCTTTACCATGCATGTTAAATTTATCTCCTTAATTAGTGCATATGTTCTAGTCTGTATCTTTATAACTAACTATGGTGCAATATGAAAGCTCTTTGAAAAATGTACTTCTTGATATCTTTAACATTTAGCTTTCTTGATCCTAATGATCTTTCTTTGCTCATTCCTTGGATTTACGCTTCTTTTTGAATTATTGTTGCCCAATAGTTTTTGTAGCACATGAGAATACATGTAATGGATACATCATATTTCTTATGACTTTAGCTACTATGGTTTGAGCTTTTGTGTTGAGATTTTTCATTTCTAGAGAATACACTTATTTCATAATGGCTATAATATTTTGCATTCTCTAGATTGATATATTATTTCATTATCTTGGACCAATCTCAATACTTGGTAAAGAGATTTATTTTATTATTTTTATGAATATCTCTTTTGGCCTATACTTGATAAGAGAATAATTTATTTATTTGTCATCTTATGCTCTTATTCTTGCTTAGTAAAGAGTCTATAAATTATTTTGTTCATTCAAAATGTATTGCCCTCTTTGTGAACTCTATGCTTGAGCAAGTATCTTTAGTGTTAGTGACTTAAGATTAAATGAGCACATTTATCTTGTTAATGACTTACCTCATTAATCTTAATTAGTTATGCAGCTTCCTTATTTATGATATATTGTTAAGCTATATAATTTGGTCACTTTCACTCATCTAGCTATTGCTTTTCTTTTCAATCTATATATGATATGCTAGTTTACATAAACAAGATCTTTGATTCTTCTAAGTGTAATTTGTATCCTATTTTAGATACATATGTTTATTCTCTAAAACTGTTTTACAAATTCTTGATTAGATCTTGTTTCACTTGGAGGTTTGTGATTTCTTTCTTTAAGTCTCCTTCCTTATTAGTCATTAGCATGTATCTCTTAAATTTCTCTCACTTTTGAGTCATGATTTCATCATATTATCATTTACATCTCTTCTTGATTACATTTGCAATCATTTAAATGAGAATGACTCTTTTCCATATTTTTATTGATTTATGAGATTTTATTATAAATATGGATTTTTAATTTTCTCTTGATGAGATTCATTTGATCATATATATTCATTTGCTTTCTTTATGAATGATCATAATGATTGAGTAGTCCTAAACTATCTAATTTTGTAAATGTCAGTTAATTTACTACTCTACTTCGACTACTCATGGATTATCACATAGTGTCTTTACTATTTGGACTTTATTGGTCTTTCATTTAGATATAGCAAAGTTTGGAAATTACCTAATTGATGGGTACATATGTGATAAAACATGTCTAGTCCATGCAAAGCATTAAATTGATTGATTCTTTCTTAATTAGATAATCATGGAAATAATATTTTTACTTTATTTTTGTGCTATATTTGTCTATCATCATGATTGTTCTTAATTGACTTTATTCTTTTTCATGATGACATTTTCTCAAACGATAACATATATTGATCTATCATATTTTTATATAAGATCCTTCTATATAGGTTAATGTATGCCATCTTTTGATTATACGTGCTTAATTAGAATATTCTTTTGATCCTTCATCTTTAGTAGCTATTAATTGTATATCTCTTGTTGACTAAAGATGATATTATTCGTCTTTTGACGATATTGTAGCCTTATATGCATCGAGCAAGGGGGAGAAATCCATATTTGATTTATCCCTTGATCTTGTAGTTATCTATGTTATGCTATAAGTGCTTTGGGACTAGATACACATATTTTAAGGGGGAGCAAATTAATTGGTCCTATTTATTTATACCCTTTAATATGTCGTATACCTAGTTCATCATGGACCATATTTCTTCAATTTCATATCCTATTATTGTGGTCATGATATTTTTATTTGTGAAGGATTTATGAGAGTGTATGCAAGTGTCTTTATTATTTATCTCTCTCTTTTATATGGATTAAATAAGTCATCTTGTTAATATTGACTTTCATATTTTATCTTGATGACTATTGTGCTTTCATTTATTTGGCTTTTCTTATTTTCTTAAATTATTTGGCTTTTCTTAATAAGGACTTACCCAAAATTCATGTATATCAACATTGGTAATACTTTAAGGGGGAGCATTCAAGTCGACTAAATTTTTCCTTCTCAAGTATTTTTCTCCTTTACCTTCATGTTTATTTAAAAGGGTATTCATATAGCATGTTAAGGTAATTGAGTTTAAATGCATGAACTTGGGTAAGCATATATATTTTGCAAATAATGAGATTATTATATATCAATTGCTCTATTTTACATTGATCATTCCTTTATTTTGTTCTACTATTTATTTGTGGACAATTTTGACTTTCAAATAGCCTTTTGATCAATGTTTCAAGTTTATATTTCAATAGGTATTAAGTTTATATCATCCAACTATCTCAATTGGTATTTTTTAATATCAATTACTTTGCAATTATCTAATCCTCATGGCTTTTGACTGAAATCCTTTATGTCATAATTCTCTTCCAAAACTAGAGTAATATTTCATATCATATTATGTTTTGGATTTCTTTCTTGGATTTCATGTTGGTAAACTATTTATTGATTATTTTCAAATTCTTTTAGTTTTACCAACTATATTGTGTTTTGACAAGCTATTCTCTATTTGGTACTCTACATTTGACATGTAGTTTCTATACTTGTCTTTACACCCTTCTCCCACTGTTTTTCATTAGTATATCTTGATCATGATTGTCTATAAGTTCCCCATGCTCTG
The DNA here is from genome assembly GCA_029216955.1 of Iris pallida. NCBI lineage: Eukaryota > Viridiplantae > Streptophyta > Magnoliopsida > Asparagales > Iridaceae > Iris > Iris pallida. The sequence continues at coordinate 121,892 of JANAVB010032899.1, forward strand.
ATTTTTGTGCTTGAGATTGATTTCATTTTATCTCTTAGTACGGGGGAGCCAATTTTTGATCATATCAAAGGAGGACAAGTAAGTTTAAGTATGTATTTATAAGTAATCTAAGTAGTATGCTTTCAGTGATATTGCTTATGTCTTTTGTATATTAGTGATACATGCATCTTTTATGTCCATACTAAACTTAACCGATTTGCCATAATAAAAAAGGGGGAGATTGTTGGCCCAATGATTGTATCATGTTTTTGAATATGGTTAATATGTTAAGTTTAGCATTTCATTATCAATAATGTTCATACTATCTCTATAGCATTTCTACATATACTTATACCTTTGGTTATATGTGCCTATTGGTTTATATTTTAGTGATATGAGCTTATCTATCTTAAATTTAATCGGGTTGCCAAAATCAAAACTATGTTTTTGATTTTGGTTATTCAGTTAATTTTTATCATTATGATATCACTAACAATTATGCTATCACCTTAGCACTTATACTTAAACTCATCATTGTTTTAATGTGCATTAAACTTATCATACTTGCTACTATGTATATTGCTTTGTTCGTCTAACATGTACATACAGAAAAGCAATAAGCAAGATCAATGTGGACATATGCAATGAAGAAATTATGGTGGGCCAAAGACGACGGATCCCACAAGATTTCTCTAAACCACCCGACGACATCTCCGGAGCCACGCACTCGGGGGTTCCGTTGCCCGGTCAGCGGACGGGGGTCGAGGGGGCAGCGCCCCTCGTCGGGGGTTCGGGGGCAAAGCCCCCGAAAGGTATTCAGTTTTCGCAAACTGGATATCTTTGGACAGCTGCCGCCAAGGGAAAAAGTCAGCACCTATCAAAGGAAGAAGCCAAGCCATGCCATCCTTATTTCAAGACTCTGAAGAAGCCTGCACCTGCTACAGTATATCTTTAGTCTGTAATGAGTCTTAGGAATAATTGTAAACACAAGAAATGGATGGCAAAATCGAAAGCTAGGGTAGAAACTAGCCCAGGATCATTTTCGGATGAAAACCGGCATACCGACGGTATACCGATTTTGTTCACAGAAAGTTTTCTGTATACAAAATTGGCATACCGACGGTATACCGGTTCATACCGACGGTATACCGGTTCAGTAACGTTGAAATTCCAACGGTCGGATTTTGAGCAGTTAATGATCCCAACGGCTATATTTCTAACCGTTGTAATTCCAGACCGGTATACCGCCGGTATGCCGGTTCATACCGGCGGTATACCGGTTCGCGGACTGAAAAGTTGCCTTGAGCTCTTTTCAATGCTTTGGTTATAAATAGCCTTGAACTCCTTCATTCAAGGTTGATACTTTGAGCCTAAAAATTTCTAAACCACCAAAGCCTATCCACAAACAACTCTACAAAGCTTTCATTTGCCATCCACAAATTGTGTTAGAGTTATTGAGTTATAAAGTAAGATCTTCATCTTGTTGTATAAGGAGATCAAAACCTATTATGAAAGGTTGAAGTTGGAGAGTCTTCGTATCCAAACTCTCGGTTGAAGTTGGAGAGTCTTCGTATCCAAACTCTCGGTTGAAGTCGGAGAGGCCTTCGGACTAAAGCTCTCGTGTAAGAAGTTGGCGAGTTCTTCGGGTCCAAACTCGTGTGTAATTATTTGCTCAAATAGTGGATTAAATTCGGAGATAGTTCCGGGACTGGATTGCCTCTAGGGAGGATACCAGGATACATCGGGTGTCGGTATTGTTTTGCTTCTTCTCTTGCACTTATATTTTTAAAATTGTCCATTAGCTTGTGCTAAGTGCTTGATTAGTTAGCTTGACCCCATTAACCCTCCTCTAGGGTTCCTACATAGTGTTCCTATAAGCATGGAAGGAATCTACCTCATGAGCAACTTTCTGATCAGTACGTAAGCGTGTTCCGAGCGCAAGAACTAAAAAGAGAGAAGCTATCTCCGTATCCTCACTCCTGTGGGCAGCTTTCCTGCACGTGCAGTGGGGTACAGGAATGAAGACCCCAATGTTTTCCCATAAGCGTAAAATAGAAGAGGAGCCTGCGGTGCAAGATATGCCTAAACCAAGGCATACTTGCACCCAGATCACCATCAACTGTTGCTGTCGCTAGGCAGCCACATCACTACCGAGGTGACAGTCCATCTTTCAAAGACTGTGATTAATAGCGAATGTACATCAGAGACTCGACCGGGGGTCGTCGAGCGAGGAAAAAGAGGAACTCTGTGTTGCTCCATACAACGCGACACGAGGTTCTCCATCTCTCAAGCAACTATCCAAAAACCTTGCCATCTCGGCCAACAAGCCCAAGAAGTAGCCTGGGAGTAGCAAGACGAAAGTACCTAATACAGGTGTGTTCCAACACACGCACGCCAAGTCTAGCTCCTTGCCGCAAAAAAATGCCATATCAGATGCTAAGGGTAGCCAGTCCTCCACCATTCATGACAATTTCGCATTCCAATCCAGTGAAGGATTGTATGACACAGATACCTCTGCAGGCACAGGTAGCCAAAAAGTGGAGGAAAGCAATTTTAATAGGTCAGAGGATGATTGCAGCCTATAGATCTATCCTCAAGATGATGGGACTCAGCCCTCTGAACTAGAAAGCAAAAGATCTAACATTCCTTCTACCCACCCGTACATGGTGTCCGTGTTTATGGCCGAAGGTGACAACAATGCGAAAAGCAGCAAAGGCTCTAGTCAGCAGAAATGTATAGAGGTTCTCGAGGAGATCATAAACACGTTGAACATTACTATGAAGTCCTTAGCTTCTGTTGTCCTGGAGATAAATAAGAGATTGACCCCCTCTGGCTCCACTCCTACTCTAGACCCAACGGCTAATGGTACTTCCAACGTGCTTTCCATCGCGAGCCAAACAGCGTTAGAATCATCTACTCCATCAACAACCGAGCCTACAGTGTCGAATGAAATACAGCAGGCCATCAAAGAATTGTATGCTCGCAATGACGCCAAAGAAAAGCAAGCAACACTCCAAAAGATGGGGATTCGGCAGCCATATCCTTCTGAATATGATAATTTGGTCTATCCTCCCAAATGTAATCCACAGACGCTTATGTCGTTCGAAGCAAAGGAGTCTTTCCATCGATATTTGAGATACTTTGCCTCAGTAACGGGGCATCTACCAAAGGATGATGCCCTCCTCACCAACATATTTATAGAAGCCCTACAGGGGGTGGCCTACGAATGGTTTTGCAGCCTTCTGGACAACTGTATTTTGTCCTTTGAAGACTTGAAGAACCTATTCCTCAATCAATTCTACGAAGAAGGAATGGCCATGATGATGTCGACTCTCAAGGACATTATTAAGAAGGAGAAAGAGCCTATGCGTGCATACATTGAGCGCTTCTGCCAGGCCGTATTGAGGTTACCTCCTGATCTACCTGAGCCTTTGCTTATGGACTCCTGCCGCAAGAACATTCTTTCTGCGATCAAGTTGTGGCACAGTGCTACATGCGTAGAGTAGACGCCTTTCATCACAAAGGAGGATATAGCTCAAATAAAAGTACAGGATGCACAATTGCTGCGACTGAACTTCCCCTTCTTTGAAGATAAAGGGAAGCGCTCATATCGGCCACAAAGATGGAAAAAGAAAGCAAGCTATGACCATCAACATTTCCAAAGGTTCGTCATCAGCGAACCCGCAGCCGACTGAAGCGCAGGGACTGAAAGAGACCTACTATTTCAACGACAAAGACACACTAAAGTTCTTCGATATATTAGCAAAGAGTGCCAAACTTTAGCTACCGCCGCCTAAACGTCCTGACGAAGTAGAAAATGTGGACAATCCAAAATACTGTCACTACCACCAGTATGTCCATAATTTGACGCATGATTGTTACGTGTTGAAAAGATAATCCAGTGCCTCATCGATGCTAAAGTCATCTCACTCGACTACGAGGAGAAGACTGTTACCGCCAACCTGGTCACTCTCCAGTTTGAAAGTTTTCCAATAACAGAGGCTCAAGACGATGTCATCCCCATCCCGAAAGCGATGATAGAAGTAGTCAATCTTCCACCGGCCCATGACAATGCCCAAGGCCTCATCCCATTTACGATGCTGCGAGGTTAAGTAATATGGATCCATCCTGATCTTACTCCAGATATGATGACGCCTGCAATATGCTCTGTCAAAGGAAGGAAGGTCAGGTCGTGTCGTGTGATCTCTATGACAACAGATGACACCCTGGTTACCACTCGCTCGGCTCACCAGCGAGAAGAGAACCAAGCTCCAAAAGAAGAAATACCTTCGCCCATTGTAGCCAATGCTCCTGACACATCGGAAGCAGGCCCATCTCAAGTGCCTGCTACAGATAAACAGAAGAAGAAAAAGGTTTTCTTTGACAAGCCTTTGAGAAAAGACTCGACAATAGGGCCAATCAAGCCTTACAATTTTGACACATTTGCGTAGCTGGCCAACACTCCGGCTTGACTATCACTCTTCGAGCTTCTCCGTCTCTCCAAAGAGAACCAAGGAGAACCCTGCTGAATGTCCATATTGTCATAGTGTAGTCAAGGTGATCCCCAATATAACCTTCACTCAGCAGGACATACTACTGAAAAACAATCAGCACAACCGACTCCTGTACTATACAGGGTATGTTGGTGCCATTAGGGTCGATCGCATCCACATCGACCATGGATCTTCTCTCACCATCATCCTTCGAAGTTTACTCCATCCTTTGGGGATCCCGATGCATCGGCTAACTACGTCGAATACTACAATCAGCGGTTTCAACATTGGGGAAAGTGAACCCCTTAGCAAGATTCGCCGGAAATGCCAAATAGGCGATCTCCAGACTGACGTTACTTGCCACCTCATTAACTTTGACATAAACTACAACATCCTGCTGGGATGACCATGGATTCATGAAAACATGATTGTACCATCCATTCTTCATCAATGCATGAAGTATGTGGCCAGCGACGGGACTATCAAGATCGAGTTCGCTGACATTGATCCCTTTCGAGGACTCGAAGCGTACTGTACAGATGTTGATCTGTACAAATTAGTCCCATGGGACGACGACGCCAACGACGTCGACGACGAAGCTGTTAGCCCAATGATTATATCATATTTTTGAATATGGCTAATCAATTAAGTTTAACATAATAATATCACTAATATACATGTAATCACTATTATGTTACTACTTTAACTTAGCATTGTCCTAATGTTCTGTATCAGTCATATTATTTTGTTTGCCTAACATGTATTTGTAGACATGTTGTAAGCATGATCAAACATGATCAAACCAGGACATATGCAATGGAGAATTATTGATGGGCCAAAGACGACATTATATAATAAGATTTCTCTGGACTGCCTAACGACCTATCCGGGGCCTCGTATCGGGGGTTCCGCTGTCCGGTCAGCAGACAAGGGTCGAGGGGGCAGCGCCCCCCGTGGGGGTTCGGGAGTGAATCCACCGAAAGGTATTCAGATTTTCAGATCTGTTTGTCTTAGGACGACAGCCGTCAAATGAAAAAGGCGTCTTCAAGTTTGCTCAAATTTCAGAAGAAAGGCGTCACCAAAGGGCTATTAGTTTTCCTATTTGATTAATTTATTTTCCATATCTATTGAGTCTAGGAATACGATGTAAACTGCATCGTACTGGCAAATAGGCTATCCAAGAAACGTTTTCAAAATACCCTTTTATTTTGACAACAAGCCCACTTACAAAAGCCAAAACTACTTTCTAACTGTTTGACTTTTTAAAAAGCCCAAAAACTAATTTACAAAAATCCTGGCAGAACTCCAGGCGAATTCGGCCCAAGTTCGGCCAGAGTTCGGTTAGTGAACGTTGTTTTTTGAACTTGGTCTTCCTACAGTTACAGATCCCGACGAGATTTTCTCATAGAGTTCTGCCTGAATTCTGCCCGAATTCTGTTAGAAGTCTGCCTTTGGAAAAGCTATAAATGGAGAAGGATTTTGATCATTTCAATACACCAATTCACTTTCATATCTCTTCTCTATAAGCCTACTACTTCTTCCAAAGTATTCTGAGCTATTCATTTTCAAATCCCAAGCCAGTTATAATCCTCTAGTCTATTTGCCAGTGCGGTACGGTTTAAAAGTTTTAGAGTTATTGTAATCAGAGACTTGATTGAAGATAGACACTTCACAATTGAAGTTGGTCGAGTACTTTGGATCAAAGCTCGCATTGTAGAAGTTGCAAGAACTTCGGATGAAAACTTGTGGTAATTTTTCATAGTGGATTCAACTGGAAGCTAGAGTTCTTCCGACTGGACTAGTCCTCACAAGAGGGAAACCAGTATACATCCTTGTGTTTGCATTTGCTCTCTACTCTCTACTTTTCATTTATATATTTGTGATATATTATCTATGATCTTGTTGCTAACACTTTTAATTAGTTAATTTCTGCTACATACTCTATTCACCCCCCTCTAGAGTATTGCGTTTTACAACTCGTTCCTACAATCGGTCCTACAATTGGTATCAGAGCATGTTACACAGGTAAAAGCGAGGTAAAACTGCTATTATATTCTTATTTATTACAGCTGTTACATAGATCACAGTATCACATATGGTAAGTATATACTTCACAACTGAAGAGCAATCCTCAAATAGACTCCCACTATTTGATGGAACAAACTATAGTTATTAGAAGATACGGATGAGCTTCTACCTGAAGTCTCTAGATTTTGACTTATGGTTAATTGTTGTCAATGGCTACAAAAAGCCTATTATCACTTCTATTCTCACATCCCCTATAATCAACAAGCCTTATTATAGTTACACGGAGGAGGAAAAGAAGTTAGCTAGCCTTGATGCAAAAGCTATGCATATCTTTTATTGTGTTGTAGACACAAATGTATTTAATCTTATTAATACTTGCACAACATCTTATAAAATTTGGAAAGTTCTTGAAGCTACTTATGAGTGCAGGTATGAAAGCAAAGCTAGCAACTCCAGAGAGAAGGATAGTCTTCATAATTATGCAAATATATGCATGATGGAATTGGGATTTAAGTTACAGCACAATCCCTTATATGAAGAAGAGCTTGTATGTGACAATTGCAAGAAGATAGACCACATCCAAGAAGATTGTACTACTGTTAGAAAGGAGAGCCACTATGAACAATCAAATAAAGGTAGATCATCATCTCACAAGTACACTAGCACGAGCATATGGTGTGAAAGTGAAGCAACAGATTCTGAAGAAGAAGAGAGACCTCGTCAAGCTACAAATATATGCTCAATGGCATTATCCAACGAGGCACAAAACAACACTATTCTAGAAGAGAATGAATTCTCTTATAATAATTTATCTGATGCTTTCAGTAATCTGTTAGAAGAACACAAGAAAGTATTAGATAAATATAAGCAAGCTAGAAATGATACTCTATCTTATAAGCGGGAGAATGAAAAGCTTACTTGCTTATTGAATGATGCAAGAAATACTTCTACTTCTGATAATTCTACTGAAATTTCCACAGTAAAATTTAAATTACATGAGGCACTTGATTCCATTGAAAAAAGCACTCAAGAAAATGCTAAACTTAAGGTGGAATTAGAATCAGAAAAGAAGAAGTATTCTATTGCTTCATGTAGAATTGATGCTCTTAATGCTAAATATGATGAGATCTGTGCTAACTGTAAAAAGTTAGAGATTAGACTGGAAAAGCAGGTAGTACGACCTATGACTTAGTCTAACACAAGACACGTGATACATCACAAAGTCACACACGACAGATCATCTAGAAAGAAAGCAAGCAAAGCTAAATCTTCACATAACCATGCTTTCTATTACAAGTATCCACGCACATCATATCACACTACTGCACATTCTCATACTACTTCACATAGTACCAATATTAATACTTTCTGTCATTATTGTGGTATGAACGGACATGTTTCTAATCATTGTCAGATTAGAAAACTTGTTGATATGAACTTGTGCAAATGGGTTCCCAAGGCTAACAAATGTGGATCCAAGTATTGGATACCAAAGTCTTCATCTAATATTGCAGGTGAAGCTTCTCTTATCAAATAGAACCATGGAACATGTTGGTGATTGCAAAACTACAAAGGTCATCTTCCAAGCAATTGCACCAACAGAAGTGTGGTCACTAGAACCACTTCGATAACATGCTTCCTAAATAGTTTTTAATATCTAGCATGTTCTTACTGATGTTTTACTATTAGCTTTCATTGATATCTTTTAATTATCTATTTTTTAAATCAATGTGAGACATAATCCTAGCTTGACTAGTTGTTTAGTTTAAATGTTTAGTTCACACTAAATAGTCTTTTACTCACTTTCCATTAGTGTGACACATTTATCTATGTATGTTCTTTACTTTTAATCTTTATTCTTGAAGCATGCATAGGAGCTTTTTTTGGTGAATATATTTTTGACTCTTCGTCTTTAATATTTTTTAATGGCCACTTTTTACCGATTTGTCTTTAACATGTCGTATTTACTTTGATCAGTATTTTGTGAGTATGTATGTTTAGCACAAGTCTTATGTTTACTTGAAAATTATATACATATACTTTTATGTTAAGCTTGTGCTTGCATAATATATTCACTATTGATTCTCAAATTTTATTGTGATTAACTTCTTATGAATTAATTAAATCTTTGTCTGACAAAGCATATTTATGCATGTTTTTGATCTTGTGATATTTTCTTATGCTTATTAAGGATACATAATTCATTTTCATTTATATCTTGCTCATATATTTTTTATATTTTTTTATAAATATCTTTATGGGGATATATGAGTTAAGTTCAAGTTCTATATTATTTAAAAAGGTAGTTTTTAAACTTGTGCTTATCTCATACTTAAGCTATTGATTTCTTTGAACAAAATTATGTTCTTATCTTTATTAGCTTCTTTCTCAAAGCCCCTTTTTCTTGGCTTTTTGGTTGACATTTTAGATACATGACTCTTATTGAAATAACTTTTTTTAATATCTTGATCTTGATAAACCATTCCTTGGGTATTTACTTTTAGCGATTCTGAATTTCGACGATGTTCGATGATACTGTATATATTCTTTTGAATCTAAGTTCTTAAGAGTAGAAATCATTTTGGGAATAAGTCGAAAGGGTCCTTCTGTCATACATGTGTAAATAACCTGAAGAGACACGGTGTACTAGTCTTCGGACTACCGCTAACTGGGAACCAGCTCCCACAGCTAACCCGAAGTGATCAATACTTTATAGACTTAAGATTTATTAAGGTCTAAATGCAACTATTTCTAAATCCAAGGTACTAAACCCAGTCCTCTAGGTTACAAAATACATCAGCGTATCTAGGTCCTACATTTTGATTTACAAATATTTTATATTTTATTGTTATCCAATGATTTTGTAGCACATATGGATAAATGTAATTCATACATCTTATACCGTATGCTACACTGTTCTAAATTTTTTTTAAGTCCATGGAATATAATTTATTTTATATTGCACTAATTTTTCTTAAATCCTCAGTTATTAAAGAAGAGATTTGTTTTGGGTACAAGCCTACAAAGGGTCTGTCTGTCACCACGACTACCGTCGAAACAAAGCGGTACTTAAGTCTTCCCCGGTGAACCTCCGTTAGCTGGGACAGTACCTCTACAGCTAACCCAAGATTGATCAAAGCTTTATAAACTAAAGATTTATTGAGATCTAGTTGCAATTGTTATCTGATAGAATTTGGATTTTAGATTTGATGGATAATATTATTTAATGATTTAATTTTACAAAAGGTAACATATATTGATCTTCATAGGTTAATGTTTGTCATCTTTTGATATATATTTTTTTCTGTCACTCTGTTCTATATTTAAACTTGATTTGATATTATGACTACTCAGTGAATATTATGATCTTGTGATTTCGTCTTTAGCTTATATAATATTCATGATTTTAAGCTTTATTATTCTCTTATTATTCTAGTTATTTACTGTCTATAGCAGTAACTCTTTGTGAAGGAGAAGTCAAGCATATTGAATTTTTCACTCTCAAAGCGTTTCTTTTCTTTAAGCCTCAGGTTATCAGATGGACACCGTGCAACGGTTTTAAAAAGGGAAGAAATGAACTTTGATAAGAAGACCTAATATTTTTTTAAATTAGTTTCCTACTTTCAAAAATATGTCTCTGAATTTTATTTTTAAATTTTTTCAGTATTATTTTTTTTTGATATAGCCATGTAAAGGTGGAGCAGTTAATTGTTTCAAATCAGTTATCCCCTTGACCTGCCATACACTTTTCGTTGGACATTTATCTAGTTATGATTATTTGTTCAAATGGATTTATTTATGATTTATAGATTCTTTTATTGAAATTGTTTACATGATTCGAATCGCCAGCTTTTAATCTGAGGACTAAATGGACGCATTCGAACATTTGCTAAGTCAGTTCTTCGTAATAAATTCCACATTTTTGAAAAGCCTTTTTGATTTCTTTTTGATTTATTGAATCTGTCCGGTACTGAAATATTATTATTAAAGACAGTTTTTAAAATCTTTTAATGCCTTAAAATATTTCTTTTATATATATATATTGGAGATATATATTTTGTTTGTTCATCTTTAAGCATTTATTCATTGGATATTTTTTTATTTGCCTAAAGATGATATTTGTTTTTGGAACTTTATATGCATTTGATCAAAAGAAAAATCTATATCTTGGATATTCCTTAGATTTTGTTATTATTTATTTCATCTATTTTTGTATATATATATATTACTTCGGAACTAGACACGCGCGCATATTTTAAGTGGGAGCAAATTAATTGTTTCAATTTTTTTATGTCCTTAATATGTGGTATACCTAGTTCACCGTGGACTTATATTGTCTTATTTAAATATCTTATTGAGTTTGGACATGATATTTGGATTTGTATTGGTTTTATGAGAGAATATATGATTATTATTATTTTTAATTATATCACTTTTTGAGTTTCTAAAAATTATCTTGCCAAATATATTCAATTATCCTTACTTTTTTTGGTTTAAACTGATTTGGCATTTCTTATTAAGATTTTATCTAAAAGTTCATGATTATCTATATTTAGACTGATCATACTTTGCGGGGGAGCATTCAAGTCGACTAAATTTCTCCTTCTCAAGTATTTTGTCTTCATTACATTACCTTCATGTTTATCTAATGGATATTCATATATCATGCTAAGGTAATTGAATTCAAATGCATGAACTTTGGTATAGATTGTGTATAGATTCTAGTATACATATTTTGATTTCTTTTTTGATGATTATACTTTTTATGGAATTGATTCACTAATTTGTATGGCCAAATTATGAATCATATTTTTTTTGTGATCATTGTTAAAAGTCTCATTATATTTTTGATTCTTTTATATATACTAGATCAGCGAATTTTTATTCCTCATGATTTATTTATGACCAATGATTGATTCCTACTATATTGATATATATTTTTTTGGTCTATTTCAAAATACAATATGATGAACAAAATGTGTTTTGAAATCATTTTTGGATTTCTAGTTGGTAAACTATTTATTGATTGATTTTTTTTAAACCAACTATACTATGTTGACAAGTTTTTATTCTTTAGTTTTACAATTTTCTAAACTTGTCGTTACACTGTTCTCCTAATCTATGATCATGATTATTTTTGCTTTCCTCCTTTAATTATGCTTGAGTTCATTTTAGTTCTAATTACGGGAGAGCTTATTTTTTATCATGTCAAAGGGGAAGAAATAAGTTTAAGTTAGCACACAATATTCTAGTATTATGTGTTTATTAGTGATACATGCATCTATTGTATATATCTTAAACTTAACTGATTTCCCATGATAAAAAAGGGAGAGATTGTTAGCCCAATGATTATATCATGTTTTTGAATATGGCTAGTCAATTAAGTTTAACATAATAACATCACGAATATTCATGTAATCACTATCATGTTACTACTTTAACTTAGCATTGTCCTAATGTTCTGTATCAGTCATATTGTTTTGTTTGTCTAACATGTATTTGTAGACATGCTGTAAGCATGATCAAACATGATCAAACCAGGACATATGCAATGGAGAATTATTGATGGGCCAAAGACGGCGTTATACAATAAGATTTCTTTGGACTGCCTAACGACCTATCCGAGGCCTCGCATCGGGGGTTTCGCTGCCCGGTCAGCAGACAGAGATCGAGAGGGCAGCGTCCCCCGTGGGGGTTCGGGGGCGAAGCCACCGAAAGGTATTCAGATATCCAGAACTATTTGTCTTGGGACGACCGCCGTCAAGTGAAAAAGGCATCTTCAAGTTTGCTCAAATTTTTGAAGAAAGGCGTCACCAAAGGGCTATTAGTTTTCCAATGTATTTTCCATATTTATTGAGTCTAGGAATATGATGTAAACTGTATCGTACTGGCAAATAGGCTATCCAAGAAACATTTTCAATATACCCTTTCATTTTAAAAACAAGCCCACTTACAAACGCCCAAACTATTTCTAACTGTTTGACTTTTTAAAAAGCCCAAAAACCAATTTACAAAAACCCTGAAGTAACTCCAGGCGAATTTGGCCCGAGTTCGGCCCAAATTCGGCCAGTGTTCGGTTAGTGAACATTGCTTTTTGAACTTGGTCTTCCTGCAGTTACGGATCCCAACGAGATTTTTTCATGGAGTTCTTCCCGAATTCTGTTTGAATTCTGTCAGAATTCTGCCTTTGGAAAAACTATAAATAGAGAAAGATTTCGATCATTTCAATACACCAATTCACTTTCATATCTCTTCTCTATAAGCCTACTACTTCTTCCAAAGTATTATGAGCTATTCATTTTCAAATCCTAAGCCAGTTACAATCCTCTAGTCGATTTGCCAGTGCAGTATGGTCTAGAAGTTTCACAGTGATTGTAATCAGAGGCTTGATTGTAGATAGACACTTCACAATTGAAGTTGATCGAGTAATTCGGATCAAAGCTCGTGTTGTAGAAGTTGCAAGAACTTCGGATGAAAACTTATGGTGATTTTCCATAGTGGATTCAACTGGAAGCTAGAGTTCTTCCGACTGGACTAGTCCTCACAAGAGAGAAACCAATATAAATCCTTGTGTGTGCGTTTGCTCTGTACTCTCTACTTTTCATTTACATATCTGTGATATATTATCTGTGATCTTGTTGCTAACACTTTTAATTACTTAATTTCTGCTGCCTACTCTATTCACCCCCCTCTAGAGTATTGCGCTTTACAACTCGTTCCTACAGAAGCAGAGAGCGCAGTTATCGCTGAAGAACCATTAAAGTTTCGATTAAATGGTAAACTTCCCAAGACATCGGCTCCCCTCATCATCAAGCTCCGAAGCAAAGCTCTGGCTAGATCATCCTCGATCATGTCAGAGGCTGGCCAGGAGCCTATACAAATAAGGCTCCCTGGAAGGCTCCAAAGCCAACTCTGAGGTCACACGAACCTTCGACTGCAGCCTCCTTGGTAGTCAAGCTGAAGGGGAAACGTCCTCCACCTTCTCCTGCAACAGCCTTGGTGCTCATGGATGAAGAGTTGGGAAACTACATATGCGTCAATACCGAAGCACATTCATTAGATGATGTAATCCCTTGGGATAAAATTTCGCATTTCATTAATAGGAAGCTGTCTTTGAATTACTCTTGTGCGTATTGGAACACTATGTATTTCTTAGACAACGCTCTATATATACTACAAACACAAGTGGCAACCACCAACCTCGCAAGCCGAGTTTTTCCTTCTCAAGATGCCTACTTCTTGGTTCCAACAAAGAAGAAGGAGGAGATACCCATCATCTTTGGCCGATTGGAGGACCTACAGCGACTAGAACCAGAACCCGATAATGGCAAGATGCAACTCTACCGTTAAACTACTCAAGCCAAAAACCTCATCCAGAAAATGGGTTATGGCTTGAACAGTGACAGAGGACTGAACTATGGCAAAGGCCGACACCTTTCCTTACGATTTCGTGTCCCAAAAGGAAAGTCCCAAAATTACTACCAACGTACTCGCCGGGGATTGGACTACGTTACACCCTCAACAATGTCGGAGAGCTCTGAACCAGAGGTCCCAAAGCATTCAGATTCGTTGGACTCCACAACCTGGGACTCCGATACTAGTATCGGTCAAGCCCTCAAGAAGGTATTGTCCGTTAATATGGTCTCTGCAGGTCTTCCAGTCGAGGATGAAGACCAAATGCTTGAATACTTCGAAGATAAACCATGGGATCAGCACCTCGGATCCCAATGAGAATGGCGCTTCGAACAGTACGAACCTTCCACTGAAGAAAAAGTCATCCAAGTTGAGCTAGAAGATGAGGTTTCCCCTAAACCCATTTTTATTAGCAAAAGTTTGACAGGAGAAGACAAAGAATCTCTGATATAGCTTATCTGAGAATACGTTGACGTCTTTGCATGGAGCTACGAAGATATGTCGGGTTTAGACCTGCAAGTCGCCATGTATCGTCTTAACATCCTACCCGATGCTAAGCCTGTCAAACATCATCTGCGAAATTTTTGCCCCAACATCATGGATGCTATCGAGGAAGAAGTCGACAAACTCTTAGAGAGTGGCTTCATTTATGACGAACAACACCCAGATTGGGTGGCCAATATTGTCCCAGTCACTAAGAATAATAAAATTTTTTGGGTCTGCATAGACTTCAGGGATCTCACCTCGGCCTGTCCAAAAGATGAGTTTTCCCTCGCGATCACCAACGTGATGATCGACAACACTTATGGCTTCGAGCATATGTCCTTTATGGATGGTTTCTTAGAATACAACCAAGTCAAGATGTTTTTCGAAGACAAAAAGTATACTTTATTTCGGACTCCAAAAGAGTTATATTGTTACACAGTGATGCCCTTCAGGTTGAAGAATGCGGAAGCAACATACCATCCGGCAATGAGCACCATATTTTGCAAGCACCTTCGAAAGACGGTAGAATGTTAAACTGATGACATTGCCGTCAAAAGTAAAAAGAAATCCAGTCATTTGGACGACTTGAGAACATTTTTTGACTTAATGCGAACACATCAACTGAAGATGAACCCAACCAAGTCATTTTTGGGAGTCTCCAGTGGCAAATTCTTGGGCTTTATCGTCACAACCAAGGGTATTCTTATTGACCCAGAGAAGACTAAGGCGATCTTAGACATGGCTCCTCCGAAGAATCTCTGCGAGCTCTGAGGCCTGCAAGGGCGCTTGGCATATATTAGAAGATTTATAGCAAATCTCTCTGATAGATGTCAACCTTTCACCAAACTGATGAAGAAAGGGTTTTCTTTTGTCTGGACAGAAGAATGCCAGCATGCGTTCGACGACATCAAAAAGTACCACACTAGTCCTCCGATACTGGTGGCACCAGTTATGGGGAAGCCTTCTCTGTTGTACGTTCGAGCCATGGACCATTATTTCGGTGCTTTGCTAGCCCAGAGGAGGAATGAAGGCCATGAACAGGCAATCTACTACCTCAGTAGGACCATGATTGGGGACGAGCATCGGTATAATCCTGTGAAAAAGGAGTATCTTTTTCTGCTTTTTGCCATCCAGAAGATGTGCAATTATGTGGTCGGACAAATGATCCATATCATCCCTCGGGTCAATCCCCTTAGGGTCCTCATCGACCAAGCCAGGGGCCTTGAACTCACGGTTAGCCACATGGATGACACTTTCGACTCCTTATGACATGGTGTTCGTCCCAAAAAGGTAGTCAAGGGCCAAGCATTGGCCGACTTCTTAGTAGCACACCCCATTCCAGAGACATCAAAGCTCTATGACGACATCTTAGATGAATTCCTAGAGTCCAATGCCATCTCAGATAACTCAGTTTGGCGTATGTTCTTTGACGGTGCTTCAAGAACAGGGCCCAAGGGTGAGATCATTGCAGGGGTCAGAGTCGTCCTTATCACTCCCGGAAGCTTGGTCATCCACCGTGTATATTCTCTCATGGAGTCATGCACCAATAACATTGCTGAGTATAACGCTCTCATCATCAGACTCCATCTCGCTAAACAGCTAGGGGTTGACTACATCGAAGCCTATGGCGACTCGAAACTGATTATCAACCAGGTTCGAGGACAATACGAAGTCCGGTTTAAAGATCTGGTTCCATACTACCAGGCAGCAATCGATATCATCTCTACCTTCATAGGGCTCTTTATAGAACATGTACCTCGGTTGTAGAACTTGGAGGCCGACGCACTTGTTGGCCTTGCCGCTTCTCTGGCAGCTCCTGTGGGAACCCAATATACCGTCATGGTAATGGTCCGAGAGCTGGTTTGCCCGTAGAACAATCTACATATGTGTCTGAGTTACTCAGTACAAATGGACGCTAATGTTGACGTTCGGGACTGGCGATTCCCGTTCGTAGACTATGTAGTCTACAGGATTTTACCTGAAGACCAGAAGGAGGCTACTTCTGTCAAGAGATGCTCTCTTCGGTTCTTCTATGATACAGCTACCAAGATGTTGTATCGTCGTTCATACGACGGACTTCTCCTGCGATATTTATCTAAGACAGAAGCACAAGAAGCACTCAGGGAGGCACATGATGGCACCTGCGAAGCCCATCATCCTGGTCCTAAGTTGCAAGACTGATTGCATCGCATGGGCTACTACTAGCCCACTATAATGGCAGATATCGTTGATTACGGAAAGAAGTGTCAGGTATGTCAGTTGCACGCTGACTTCATCTATCGACCTTCGGAGTTCCTGTACCCTACGACGGTCGCCTGGCCGTTTGAAGCATGGAGAATGGATATCATTGGGCCAATCAGTCCACCATCCTCTAGAGGACATCGATTCATACTTGCCATCACCGACTACTTTTCTAAGTAGGCGGAAGCAGTACCTATGGCCGAGGTAAAAATTATAAACGTGATTAGCTTTGTCAAGCATCACGTCATATACCGCTTCGGTGTTCCTTGAAGGATCATATACGACAATGGTCCTCAGTTTGTGAGCCACACTTTCCATCGGTTCTACGATAAAAATTGAATATAGAATGTGGCATCAACGGCTTACAATCCTGCAACGAACGGATTAGCCGAAGCGTTCAACAAGACTATCATAAAACTACTTAAGAAAGTTGTTTCTTCTAATAAGTGCTACTGGAATGAGAAGCTCGACGAATGTCTGTGGGCTTACCGTATGACCATTCGAACAACCACGAGCAACACACTATTCTCTCTTGTTTATGGAAGCGAGGCATCCCCTGGAGATCCAGATCCTGTCCTTATGGGTAGCTATCACCAATCAACTGACTGACGAAGATAATCAACGCTGGCAGCTACAAGTGTTAGAGGAGTTGGATGAAAAACGTCTGCTATCTCAACAACGAATCGAGCTTTACCAAGCTCGGATTTTCGGGACCTTCAACAAGAAATTTTGGGAAAGAATATTCCATGTGGGTGACCTTGTCTTATCAGTTCGAAGACCGATGGTAATGACTCACAAGGCGGCTGGAAAGTTTGAGTCCAAGTGGGAGGGACCATTCATCATAGAGACGTTCTACTCCAATGGTGTCGCCTACAGACTGGCCAAACCCAACGGTGACTTGCTAATAATGCCAATCAACGACAAGTTCCTGAAAAAATACTATGACTGAGGTTCAAACCAGCATAGGCTCCCACATCTCCTATGGGTATTCATAGATTCTGTTAAAGAAATTCACCCCTTATATACTTCACCCCAGTAGAAAAATAATTCACGTCCATATCACCTCTGAGTTGCCTTCCAACACCCTAGTGAAGTTCATGTCTACCACGTCCATATCACCTCTGAGTAGTCATCTCTTCTATGAAGACCTCGTGCTGTCATAACTCCCTAGAAAATATTTTACGTCCATACTACCTTTGAATTATAATTCTCTACCCTAGCGAAGATGTGCCTACCATGTCCATATTACCTCTGAGTAGACGTCTCTTCCATGAAAATCTACCATAATTGTCATATTCATCTATAGAACCTTTCCCGTCCATATTACCTCTGAATCGTTCGATACACCCGTAGAGTCTATCCTTGCCACGTCCATATTACCTCTAAGTAAGGAAAAGTCTACCACCAAAGGATTCTATGTTTACCATGTCCATACCTGTAAGCCCATTTCCCAACTTTTTATTTTTTTTAATTTTATTTGTTTATGATTAATTTTATGGTCATTGTGAGTCATGCCAAAGCTTGTAGGTGGGATATGACCATATTAAGGTCATATGACCTCTAGATATCTTATATATGTATTATTTAACTATTTTATATTTTTCTACAATTTTTGGATATTTTTAAGTATTTAATATTTAAGATTTTATTATTTTTAAGGACTTTTAGGATTTACTGTAAGGTCATATGAGGGTATTTTTGGACCAAATATTTTTATTTGGGCTCTAAATGACTAAACTATTTTCTAGAATATTTTAGAATTTTTCTGGATTTATTTAGAATTTTTGGGAATTTTTATATAATTACAACCTATAGAAATTATATTTTATAGGTTTTGGGAATTTACTGTAAGGTCATACGATGATATTTTGTGTTAAAATATTTTATTTATATTCTAGACACTTAAAAATATTTTCTAGAATTTTCTGCAATTTATTTTAATTTATTATGACTTAAAATAATTTTTAAATAATTTTCTGAATTAAATAAATAAATACCCAGAAATCAACCCGGGGGGGGAGGGAAGGGGGGGTCCACCTGTCGGCGCCAACTGCTACAGTGACCGCCTCTCTCTTTCCTATATATAAATTATTATATTCGCCCACCCTAATTAAATTCTAGCAGCCTTTGTGAAAGAACTCATCTAGGGTTTCCGACTTCCCGAAGCGATTCCCGCCAACTCCGACGTGCTTTTCATGCGCTATTTTTTTGTTAGATCTTATCGGGGTAAGCTTTCTGATTATGTAATTTATTTTCGTAGATATTATTCCTAAATTTTTGGAAAATTCGTAGAGTGTCGGTTGTCCGAGACTTGACATGTTTCGGTATTTTCGAGATTCCGGGAGGACCGAAAATCGAAATCATGAACCGTTTAAAGTTTTGGAAATCTAACACAGAGCTCTACAACATATATTTTTTCTAGAAATTAATTCGTTCATCTAGTATTTTAATTTTATGTTGAACTCAGAATTGATCAGTTGATCCCCGTTTTGGTTACGATTAGCCATAACGGCGATATCTTTTGACCAAAGCATAATTTTGTGGCATGGTTGTTTCCAACGCACTCGGGGCACTGAAATCTACCAAGGTGCACTTTCAAAATCTAGAGTTCACAGCATTTGACTAGATAGTCAACGGTATATCTCGATTTGCGTGCCATGGTTTCCAAAATTAGAAAACATGACTTTTGATGACCAAACTTGCATGTTTAGATTATATTCAGATTATTATTTGGTTAAATTAGTTTTAAGTAAATTATTCTAGAATTAATTATTATTAGATTAGTAACCCAACTAGCCACTATTCATGAATTTAGAACTAGAACATTAGAATTGATTTATAGTTTTCGTGCATGGTTCATGGTGCAATATGTGTTATAGGTTGACAGCTCCTAGATCGGCATCCCCTCATCCTCGACTTGTGACTATGGTTTGTCCAAGGACCACATGCAAGTATACATTGCCTTCCTCTACAGTTTTATTTATATGCATTGTATTTTATTTCCCAGTTTTGATTGTTATGGACATGTGCTTTCCGTATTATATTCTGTCGAGCTGGTTTCATTGCATATAGCCATGTTCATATTTGATCTTGTGGTTCATACTTGGAGTTTCTTACCAGTACCTTGTGTTTGCCATGAAATATAAAAGAACAGAACAATTATCGGAGGACCGAACTTTTACTTCACGTTACAAACTCGCTTGTACAAAGAAAGCCTAAGGAAGAAAACCTAGGTACAGCAGTCTAAGTATAATTGTTTATTTTAGATTCTGGGGGGTGACGATAGAGGCTCGGGAAGGCGGCGACAGCCCTGCCTTACTCCATGGACGATCGGTATGCAGCCTTGGCTCCTTGTGAAAAGATGGTTGGCGTTGACGAAGAAATACTTTTCTTGCTCCTCTGTTGCACTTCTGGCTTCTCTCTCTCTGCGTATTCTTTTCTCTGACTATTGGGGAGTCTCTCTGTATATACGTATTTTTCTCTCTAAAATTGTATATCTTTACAAGGGAATGGCACCTTACTATTTATAATAGTGGGATGTGATCATTAGGGTTGCTAATAATTAGCTTTTAGAGATGGCGGCGGCTTGGGGATTGGTCAATCTAGGCCATTCATCCTGATTATGATGAATCTGGGCCATTAGGTGTAGATTATACTAAATCCCATAAGCAATTAATGCTGATTGGAATAAATCTTCCTTATACTGATCTTCTGATATCTGCGAATAAATCAGATCTATTTTTCTGCCACGTGTCCCAGATTTATTGGGATCTGACCCAATCTTTAATGGCAGCAAATCTGAGGAATTAATCGGTTTAGGACACGTGTCCTAGGAGCTGCTGGGGGGATCTAGACCGCATGACTAGTGAGCCGCATATGAATGTGAGCCGCATATGGTTAAGCCCACGTGTCAGGGCTGCGTGGGCAGTGGCCCTCACTTGAGTCCTCTAACCACAGAGGAGTAATCCTTGTGGGCCGCATAGGTATATATCCGCCTGGGCCGCATAGACATGATCCTCTTGAACCGCATGAGATGTCCTCGCTCGAGCCGCATGAGGCTTTCATGGCCTGAGCCGCATATGATGGATTCACTCTGAGCCGTATGGGAAGTCCTTTGCTCGAGCCGCATGAGGCTTCTATGGTCTGAGCCGCATAGGATTTATTCTGAGCCGCATGAGAAGCGAGCCGCATACGAATGCCCACGTGGCAAGGCTACGTGGCATTTTTGTGGCTCTCAGGGGATTTGTGTCAGAGATTTTTTTCCTCTTCCCTAGAGATTCATCATTATGACAGAGTCATAATTACCTGCCTTTGTGTCAGGGCTGTCAACTTTTCAGAGGGGTCAGCCGTCATAGCAATTAATGTAGCATGGGTCGGAGGGGAGCACTATCAGGCCACGTGTCCTCTGAGCCGCATGGAATACCTTGGGCCGCATAGCTCCTTATGCCGCATGATTCCCTGAGCCGCATGAGTTCTCTGAGCCGCATGGATCTTTCCTGGCCGCATGAATCATTTCCTTTAGTATTTTCCATGCTTCTACAGGACGCCCTTCAAAGTTTTCAATTTGCAAAATTGAAATACTTTGAATAAGAAGCATGGCTGGATATTCTTTCGGCCGCATATAAAGTCCTGACCGTATGGATATCTTGGCCGCAGGGGACTTTCGAGCCGCATAGTTGCTTTCAGCCGTATGGCCATTTGAACCGCATATGCCCTTTGCCACGTCATTATGCCATACGTGTAGATCTTTTTGGGACAGGATCCCAAGAGCACAGTCTTTAAATGGCTGGTTTGGCTCGATAGCCGAAGAGTTGATCGCGTTTGTACGAGACGTCGGTCCATAGTTTTCTGTCTATAAATAGAAGGGCATTTAGACAGTCTTCTCTCTTAGACTCTTTTTGACTCAGATTTTTGTCGTGTTTTCTTCCTCTGATCATCAGACAGCAATGGCACCCAGGGCTTCTAAGGCTGTGAAGAAGGCTGTGGCGAGGAGTAAGAAATCGGCTTCGCCCTCGACTGTCGCGCCCCCGTTCGTCTTGACGTTCATATTGCCATCGAAGGTAAGGATTATGTAGTCGATTTGAAACCCTAACAGAGCCTGCTTCACTGCATACTCCAGACTTTAACGTGAACTTCTCAAACGTCATGGTCCGCATACACGTCCCATGACTGAGCCGCATGAGGATATACCCCCTGTCTGAGCCGCATGAGACTTGTCTAAAACGAGCCGCATGACCATTTGTGACTGTTTTCATTTTCTTCGTCTTTGGTTCTCGCAGTATCTCCACCGAATGCTGAGACTGCGACGTCAGAGGAGCCGCAGCCTCCTGTCATCTGCCAGGGATCTTTCTCTGTTAAGGAGGAAGTGAAGAAAGAAGAACCTGCACCTGAGGGGGACGGCAGCCCTCCAAATATCGAGACTGCTGAGGGCGGCAGCGCTGGGAACTCTATTTCTCCTATTTCGGACGAGGATGCTCTTCACTTGCATCCTTCATATGTGAGATGGTTGAGGGAATGGTACATGCGCTCCTGTAACTAGGATGTAGGGGCTTCTCGTGGATGTCTGTCTGTAGTCTTTGTTTTGTTTCGCCTTTCTTCTTGTCTTCATGAAGAACTCTTTTGACTTGCTTGCAATCGTATGGATGTAACCAATTTCTGAATGAATAGAATATATATTTGCTTCACACTTTTGCTTTGTAATAATCCTCTTATTGGGACATTTTGCGTGGACCCATTGTCCCTAACGTACCCTAGTTTTGAATACGGACAACAAGTTTAAAAGAAAGGAACCAATCATACTGACTCAGAGGTACTGAGGACATGGTGAGCATGAGGGTTTCTTTGACGGGGCCTTCCCATTTAGAGGTAATGGGGACATGACAGGAGTGGGCTCAATGAAGGAGGGCACATAGAACAACTCAGAGGTAATGAGGACATGGAAGTTCTACGTAGGGAGTGATTTGTTTTTGGCGGAAGTGGAACGGCTCAGAGGTAATGAGGACATGGCCGTCTTGGAAGTTTGTGGACCCGTTACCATTGTTGTGCACTGGGAGTGCAGGTATTAGATCATGAGGGAGGATCTCTTGTAGGAAGAAAGTTCAGCGGTATGGTTATACATGACTTTCTTTCAAAAGAGTGACCAGGATGTAAGTTCAGGGGTACCAATGGGTACATAACTCGACAATCCATGAATGTTGGAATCAAAGTGTAAGTTCAGAGGTACCAGCAGGTACATGACTTGGAAATTTGGGATATCTTTGAGGAAGAAGGGCATGAGTTTAGCGGTACATGCGGGTACATGACTCAAAAATCTGGAATATCGTGGGTACGAGCTCAGCGGTACCAGCGGGTACGTAACTCGGGAATCTGGAGAATGGTGAGTGTGAGTTCAGCGGTACCAGCGGGTACGTGACTCAGAAATCTAGAGAATGGTGAGTGTGAGTTCAGCGGTACTAGCGGGTACGTGACTCAATGATCTGGCAAACTATGAGGGTGAGTTCAGTGGTATCAGCGGATACATGACTCAATAATCTGGAAATTCATGGAGTGAGTTCAGTGGTACCAGTGGGTACATGACTCGAGAATTTAGAAAACTGCGAGGGTGAGTTCAGTGGTATTAGCGGATATATGACTCAATAATCTAGAATTTTATGGAGCGAGTTCAGTGGTACCAGCGGGTACATGACTCGAGGATCTAGAGAATATTGTTTAAACATAGTATTTCTTCAGAAGCTTGCCGTTGACGGACAACATGAGCAAGTCTCCGTTCTGCTTGGCGAGGCGGTAAGCACCGTTGGAGAACACGGCCTCGATGACAAATGAACCATCCTACTTTGGCTGGAACGTGTCGGCGGTCTTGTGAGTCATGACTATCGGCCTCCGGACTGCCAGAACAAGATCACCCACTTGGAATGTTCTGATTTTGACCTTCTTGTTGAAGGCTCCTTAGATGCGTGCTTGGTATAGCTCGATCCTTTGCTGAGCTAGGAGGCGCTTTTCATCTAAGGCCTCTAACTCTTGTATTCGACGTCGGTAGTTATCATCCGTTGTCAATTGATAAGTAAGGGCGACGCGGAGTGAGGGTATTTGAGTCTCTAATGGGAGAACTGCCTCACTCCCGTACACTTGGGAGAACGACATATTCCCGGTGGCTGTTCGAATTGTGGTGCGATAAGCCCATAAGCATTCGCCGAGCTTCTCGTTCTAGTAGCGCTTGTTGGAGGAGACGAACTTTTTGAGGAGTTTGATGATTGTTTTGTTGAACGCCTCTGCTAATCCGTTTGCTGCCGGGTTGTACGGCGTCGAAGCGATATTCTGGATACGGTGTTTATCGCAAAACCGATAGAATACGTGGCTTGCAAACTGCGGACCATTATCATGGATGATCCTTCGCAGCAGTCCAAAGCGGTAGATGACGTAATGCTTATGGAAGCTGATCACGTTTGAAGTCTTGACTTCTGCGAGTGGGACAGCTTCCGTCCACTTGGAGAAGTAATCAGTGATCGCAAGTATGAAGCGATGTCCTTGGGAGGAAGGTGGGGTGATTGGACCAATGATATCCATTCCCCATGCTTCGAATGGCCAGGACGCCACTGTCGGATATAGAAATTCGGATGGTTGGTGAATGAAGTCCGCATGGACTTGGCAAGCTTTGCACTTTCTAGCATAATCGATCGCATCTGCCACCATCGTGGGCCAATAGTAGCCCATTCGTCGAAGGCGGTCTTGCAATTTTAGGCCAGGCTGGTGGGCCCCGCAGACACCGTCATGAGCTTCTCGTACTGCTTCTTTGGCTTCTGCGTTTGACAGACACCGAAGTAATAATCTGTCGTAGGAGCGGGGATACAGCATCTTCGTCTCTGTATCATAGAAGAATCTGAGAGAACGCCTTCTGATGGAAGTGGCTTCCTTTGGGTTCTCGGGCAGGATGTCGTAGACGACGAAGTCGATGAATGGTTGTCTCCAATCTGGGGCGTCGTCGATCGTCTGTGCGGAATAACTTGCCACGAATTACACATTGTTTTTGGGACAGACCAGTTCATGGCCTATCACTTCCACTGATTGGCGATCATAATTCGGAACTGCTAGGGAAGCTGCAAGACCAGCTAGGGCATCGGCTTCAATATTTTGGAGTCTGGGGACGTGCTCGATGAAGAACCCCTCGAATGACGAGATGATATCGATCGCTATTTGGTGATAAGGGATCATGTCTTCGTGGCGGACTTCGTACGAGCCCCGGATCTGATTGACGTTTAGTTGGGAATCGCCGTATGCTTCAAGGTATTCTACCCCCAGCTCTCTTGCAAGTTGGAGGCCAATGACCAGAGCGTTATACTCGGCCACATTGTTAGAACAGGGTTCTGTGAGGGAATAGGTGCGGTTGATCACCAATTCGGAAGGGAAGACCAGTACTATCCCGACTCCGACGACTATATTGCCTTTAGGTCCGGTCCTGGAAGCACCGTCAAAGAACATTCGCCATATAGCCTCGTGAGAGGTTGTATGCGAGTCGGCAACCTCGTCTGGAATCTCTTCGTATATTCTGGAGGATTCCGAGCCTGGGTGGGCTGCTAAAAAGTCCGCCAGGGCTTGACCTTTGACTGCCTTTTGTGGGACAAAGATCATATGATAAGGGGACAGCAATATTGCCCATGTAGCGAGTCGAGAGCTAAGTGCCCCTGGTTTGGTCATGAGGACTCTGAGAGGGTTGACCAGTGAGATCACATGTATCATTTGACCGGTGACATAGTATCGCATTTTCTGAATGGCGAACACTAAGGCAAGGCATTCCTTCTCTACAGCGATGTATCGGTGTTCTGGCCCAACCATTATTCGGCTGAGATAGTATATGGCTTGTTCATGGCCTGTATTATTGTTTTGTTCCAACAGGGCACCGAGGGAGTGTTCTATTGCTCGTACATAGTGCAGGAATGGTTTTCCAGGGGCTGGGGCTACCAAGACCGGAGGATTTGACAAATATTCTTTGATGCTGTCGAAAGCACACTGGCATTCCTCGTCCCATACGAATGAGACTCCTTTCTTCATGAGGTGCGTGAATGGTCGGCATCGCCCGGAGAGGTTGGAAATGAACCTTCTGATGTAAGCTAGCCTCCCTTGAAGGCCTCTGAGCTCGCGAAGATTTTTCGGGGGACCCATCTCCATGATTGCTTTTGTCTTCTCAGGGTCTTCATGGATACCCTTTGCAGTGATGATGAAGCCTAAGAACTTCCCGCTGGATACGCCCAGAAAGGACTTCGTGGGGTTCATCTTCAAATTGTGCGTTCGCATTAGGTCGAATATCGTCCTTAGATCCTGCAGATGGTCTCCCTTGCTACGACTTTTAACGGCTATATCGTCAATGTAGCACTCCACCGTCTTGCGTAAGTGGTCTCTAAAGATGATGCTCATGGCTCTTTGATATGTGGCGCCAGCATTCTTTAAACCGAAAGGCATGACTGTATAGCAGTACGTGCCAATCGGTGTCCGGAATGATGTATGCTTTTCGTCGTCAGGAGATATTTTGATTTGGTTGTACCCCGAGAAGCCATCCATGAATGACATACGTTTGAAGCCGCAAGTATTGTCGATCATGATGTCTGTGATAGGAAGGGGGAATTCATCTTTGGGGTACGCCTCGTTCAGGTTGCGAAAGTCGATGCAGATTCGAATCTTTCCATTCTTCTTGAGGACGGGTACTATATTGGCGACCTAATCGGGATGTTGTTCCTCACGAATGAAACCGCTAGCTATCAGTTTGTTGACTTCAGCTTCGATCGCGTCCATGATGCCTGGACGGAAGCGTCGTTGTTATTGCTTGACCGGCTTCGCATCTGGTCGAATATTAAGTTTGTGAAGAGCGATGTCAGGATTTAACCCTGGCATGTCTTTATACCTCCAGGCGAACACATCAATGTACTCTCTGACAAGTTCTAACAGCGACTCTCGTTCTTCGTCAGTTAGGCTTTTACTGATGAAAATCGGTTTTGGAGAAGATTCGCTGCCGAGATCCACTTGTATGACCTCATCTTCAGTAGGAGGTTCTCTCAGTTCGAACCGCTTTTCCCATTGTGCGTCTAATTGCTGGGCCCATAGCTCTAGCTCGAGGATTTCGGGGATGTCTTCGTCTTCCTCGTAAGCGTCGGCGAACGCCATGTTGACTGACATGACTTGTCTGAACACATCTCCGATGCTGGTATCTGAGTCGAAGTTGGTAATCCGGTTGAATGTGACTGCCAGTCGCTTTCTTTATCTGAACTTTCAGGGGTCGTAGTAGGCGTTACATACCCTAACCCGTATCGAGTTTTGTTATAGTAGTTCCGTGGTTTGCCCGCCGGGACTGGCGGCTTCAAAGGTAATCGTCGCCCAGTGTCGTAGTTCAATCCTGGTGTCGTCTCCAGATTATACCCCTGTTTCTGCATAAGATATTTGGATTGAGGGCTATAGAGATACAGAGGCAGTCTCCCGACATCTGACCCGAGGTCGACTTCTTCTATAGTGAGGGGATGCGGGTTGTTCGTCCGGCCGAAGATGATCGGATGATCTCCTCCCTCGAATATTCGGTAAGCGTCTTCTACTGGAGTAAGCTGGATCACGGTGTACACATTTGTCACCTATGTGTGTAGGTGAGCGCCTATACCGTGTTCTATAGCATACATTGTACATAGCTTGTTGAGCTCGGTGTAGTTCAAAGATAACCCTTTATTGATGAAGTAAGGTATCTTTTCTAGGGGGATTACATCATCAGCGGAGGGAACATCAATGTGGGCAGCCACATACTTGGCTAGCTCCAGTTCCTCTTCGGCTACCCCCTGTGTGAACGAAGACTGAGAGGACGACCTGGGAAGCTTGATTGTTAGTGGTTCAGTTGGTGGAGTTGAGCGTGGTGTTGTTGGTAGACTAGCAACCCCGAGTTTGGTACTCGACGTGGGGCGAGGAGTGGTTGGTTCGCTAGAAGTGTCAGACCTTGCATCGAGGTGACGACCCTTCTTGGAAGGCGTATCGTCAGCGGCTTGTCGGAGGGATTGAGCTTCCCTGTTTGGGGTTGACTGACTCTCGGCAGTCTGATTGTTAGTGGCCCCGTTGTGGGTCTCGGCACTTGGCCGGACCTTGGCAGCCGGATTATCATCTGCTCCTCTTGCGTCGAGAGGCTGATCGCGTCCTTCCGCAGAGTGGCGGTGAGGGGTACAGACTTGCCCGGTTTGCGAGCTTGGAGGTGGATCGTCAGGGGTCCTTCAGATCCCGTAGCCGTTTCGGTACTAGCTTGTTCATTTCCTTCATCAAGGTCCTCTTCACTTTTCGTATAAGCAGGAGTCCGAGTAGTAAGATTCGACCCCTTTGAAGGGATCGATATCAGCAAATTCTGCTTCACGAAGCCGTATTTGTCGACGTATTTGAAGCACTGGTGTAGCATGGAAGGCATGATCATATAATCGTGTATCCACGGGCGCCCCAAGAGGATGTTGTAAGAAGTGTCTGCATCTATGACGTAGCAGGTGACTTCGGATTGGAGGTCGCCAATTTGACACTTCAGATGAATCTTCCCAATAGGGTAGCTCCTGCCCGAATTGAAACCGCTGATGGCGGTGCTTGTAGGTGTCAGGCGATGCATTGGGATACGAGATGATGTAGCAGACCCTTCGGGATGATGCTTATGGAAGAGCCAGGATCAATGTGCATCCGATCCACCTTCACGTCGCGATGTATCCCGTGTAGTATAGCGGGCGATCATGTAGGTTGGTTTTGATGAGCATGTCCTACGGAGTGAAGACGATATTGGGCATTGCTCCCGTGCAGGCACTGTCTTGGTGATCCACGGGTGAGTCCTCCCGGTGAGGTTGGATTAAGCGAGATAGGCCTCGGCATTTTGGAGTGCTTCGCTCAATGCAATACGAACGTCCTTGGAGAGCCTTAGGAGTTCGTATAGTGACAATTTGGCCGGAGTGTTAGCCAATTGTGCTAAGATGTCAAAGTTATAGGGCCTCTCTAGTCCTTGGGCTGCATCTTTCGGAGGGATTTGTCGAAGCGAGTCTCCTTCGGCCTAGGCTTGTCGGTCGTCGAAGGCTGAGCCGGTCCCGGAGCATCAGTTGTAGTAGGTTGATGATTTTCAGCTGGGCTGTCAACCACAGGTTGGGATTGAGCCCGGACCGCGTGACGACGGCTGTAGCTTCCTCATTGTCTGCTGAGATTGTGTGGCAGGTCCTGATTTTTCCACTCTTTTTGTTAGTGAGATGGTGTGGGCCGAGTTACTTCTGACACCAAGTCTGGATGGACCCACATGACCTCCCCTCGTGAGGTGGTGAGAGGTACTAGACCAGCAGCCTGTTCCCGGAGGTGGAAGATTGGTAATCTCCATCGTCGCCAGAGGGACGGGGATTACCCCGTCTTGAGTCTCCGTCGGAGGGAAGCTGCCGAATTGTACGGACACCATATTGGCTGCTACGGTTACTTCTTCGAAGTCGATGGCCAGAGCGTTCGAATCGATGAGGCTTTGGATGTACCGTTTTAGTTGGTAGCAGTCGTGTGTAGCGTGGTGTACATAACGGTGGTAATGGCAGAACTTTGGGTTCTCTAAATCAGCCGGCCGAGGCTCCCGCCTTGGTGGAGGAAGCTGAATTCTACCTCCTTGTATGAGCATGTCCAAGATAGGCTTGACGTGGCCGTCTTCGAAAGAGTAAGTGATCTGAGGCCATTGTTTGTCTGCTGGTTGTGACTCGGGCTTCTGGGCCGTGTCGGCCACCATAGCCTGCTTTCCCTTGCTGTCTCGATTGTTGGAGGGATTACCCCCATTATCGTTGTTGGGACGCTTGCCCTTGTTTTCTCCTTCTGAGATGTGCAATCCAGTTGGCGAGCCTTCTTCAGTCGTTCTTCGGCGCTTGTGGCGCTGATGATGAACGCCTTCCAATCTTTGAATTGACTTTCGCCCATCCAGAGACTGATCGTTGAAGCAGTCTCTTTTGGCAAATTTCAATCAAAGAGGAATCTGATTTCCGGAAGGCAGCTTCATGGCGGTCTGACGGAACCACT
Source organism: Iris pallida (assembly GCA_029216955.1). Classification (NCBI taxonomy): domain Eukaryota; kingdom Viridiplantae; phylum Streptophyta; class Magnoliopsida; order Asparagales; family Iridaceae; genus Iris; species Iris pallida. The sequence goes on from JANAVB010032899.1 coordinate 151,555, forward strand.
CGATGTAGTTTCTTGTCAACTCCTTCTCCCCTTGGACGACGTCCATGAGAGTGGACATAGTGACGTCCTGTCCTACTTCGTAGAATCGTTCCAAGAACAGGAGCTTGAAGCCGGTGAAGGAGTGGATGCAGTTGTCCGGTAGATTGCGGTACCAATCGAAGGCGACTCCTTCCAATGCCCGATGAATAACCGTGTGAGAATCGCATCATCATGAGGCAGATGGTCGGTGGTGACCTCAAAGTAAGCGATGTACCGACTTGCTGAGGTTTTGCCATCATACGGGTTGATATTGAACGGCTTATATCTTGGTGGGAATGGAACATCCCTCCATTCAGCAGGGTATGGTTGCCGTATTCTGAGATCTTGAGCGTTTTCTCGGGCATGGAACATGGCTCGGAGCTCTGGACCTCTCTCCTTACTTCTCGGTCTCGTCTGTAGCGGTAGGGCTGTTACTTCGGGAGGATTATTGCCCGGGTTTGGTGCCGCTGAGTTCGAATCCACATTGACCGCAGGGCCCGTGCTTGTTTGACCGGGCGTTCCTCCTTGTAGAGTTGGCAGGGCCGCTTTAATCTCGTCTACAGACTTACCAAAGCAAGTAATATGGCTTCAGATTGTCGATGCACTGGTGATCATTGAACCACCTTGATTGCTGTCCGTCATGAATACCGTCCTTACATGAGTAGGGATGAAGGAAGGGTGGAGGATGTGCCCTCCGAGTCGTACCCGTGCACCGAAAAGTCATCGGAATAGGTAGGAATGTTCTCTTTAGGCTCGACTCGGAGGGAACGGTATCCCCAGCTTCAGAGCTTGCTTCGTCTTGAGAGTTACGATGTCCTCGGGGACATCGGCGTCTGTTGCCCCTGATGGAAGAATTTTGTCCGGGCTCGGCTCTTTGAAACATCGAATGTTGCGGATGTTCGGAGGAGTGCTACCCCCAGTTCCCTCAAACCCCAGCGATGTGGATGATGAATTTCCCATCGCGGTAAATTTCGTCTTTGAACGGGTGTGTTGGAATACACCAGTAGAGGACAACCGTTTAGATGATAGTTTTTTAGCTGTGGTGGTTGATATCTTGGGACTGAGATACTCGTCTTTTTCCTTCTCCCTTCGGCGGGGACTTTTTGAGCGGAATTGCAGGAGACAACAGGAGGTGCCTCATCTTCTGAGCTCGGGTGCTGTAGCCTTTGGAAGACGGACGGCCGGTCTTCCGGCACTGCCACGTTTTTGCAGCAGCAATTGACGATAATTTGGGTACAGCGATGTCCAAGCGAGGACTCTTTGCACGCCGACACTCCTTCTCTTTCCTTGCGTTTGTGGAGGAACGCCTCCCGCAGGTCAGAGGAACCACTCTGTCTGTTTGCCGCGGGGGCTGGACTCGAGCGGTTGTATACAACTTCCTATCCGAGGCCCGTGTGATAGTCAACGGGACGCCCCATAGTCAGAGGTTGGAACAGCTGACTGGGCTTGATGAGCCTGCGCTGCCCTAGACTTCCTCCTTTTAGCACTTGTGGGTGCGTAATAGTAGGAGTCCAAGTTGGGTACCACAGAGTCTGGCTTATCATCCAGAGAATCATCAGGTCGGGACCGCATGAGAGACGGTCGAAGACTGATCGAGAGAAGCGTAAATGGACGCTATGCGGCTAGAGTTGGGTACCGTGCAGGCTGTCTGCATGCGGTTGTCTTCTGCCGTCGGACGAATTGTTTTTGTGTGGCTAGGAGTCACGACCGTACAGGCTGGCCGCATGCGGTTGGCAATTGTGGCCGCATGGGTTTTTGCAAGCGATTGAATCCCACAGCCGCATGAGTTTCATTCGTGTGATTGGCAACTGTAGTCGCATAAGCTATGCGGCTGACAGATGTGGCCGCATGAGTTTTCTTCATGCGGCTGGAGGATGTAGCCGCATGAGCTTTCTCCCTGTGGCTGAAGGATGTAGCCGCATGAGCTTTTTCCCTGCGGCTGCTAACCTTATGCGGCTCGGATCTCATAGAGTTCCTCTTTGCCCCGCAAGTCCAGCATCATAGTGTTTTCTTCTGCCGGACTTGGGGACAGCAGAGTTGTCTACGATCTGAAGTGGGGCCGCAGGGGAATTTTGCTCGCCGTCTTGAACAACAGAGGGTGTCTCTGCAAGAGCTTCAGCAGGAACAAGGATCGGGGTCTCCACTCCTTACGGGCCTTCTTTGTGCGGGCTCGCTTCTGGACCGGGCCGGTGCTCTTGTCGGAGAGCATCTCTTCGAACGCTGTTGGTCGAACCGGGCACCATCTTTTGTTGAGTGGAGCCAAGCTTGGCTGCATCCGATTGCGTCACCAACTCCTCAGCCGTGGAGAAGTTAGTCCCCAGCAGAGTCGCCATCGTGTTTGCCATGAAATATAAAAGAACAGAACAATTATCGGAGGACCGAACTTTTACTTCACGTTACAAACTCGCTTGTACAAAAGCCTAGGGACGAAAACCTAGGTACAGCAGTCTAAGTACAATTGTTTATTTTAGATTCTGGGGGTGACGATAGAGGCTCGGGAAGGCACGGCAGCCCTGCCTTACTCCTTGGACGATCGGTATGCAGCCTTGGTCCTTGAAAAGATGGTTGGCGTTGACGAAGAAATGCTCTTCTTGCTCCTCTGTTGCTCTTCTGGCTTCTCTCTCTCTGCGTATTCTTTTCTCTGACTATTGGGGAGTCTCTCTATATACGTATTTTTCTCTCTGAAATTGTATATCTTTACAAGGAATGGCACCTTGCTATTTATAATAGTGGGATGATCATTAGGGTTGCTAATGATTAGCTTTTAGAGATGGCGGCGCTTGGGGATTGGTCAATCTAGGCTATTCATCCTGATTATGATGAATCTGGGCCATTAGGTGTAGATTACACCAAATCCCATGAGCAATTAATGCTGATTGGAATAAATCTTCTTATACTGATCTTCTGATATCTGCGAATAAATCAGATCTATTCTTCTGCCACGTGTCCCAGATTTATTGGATCTGACCCAATCTTTAATGGCAGCAAATCTGAGGAATTAATCGGTTTAGGACACGTGTCCTAGGAGCTGCTGGGGGGATCTGGACAGCATAACTAGTGAGCCGATATGAATGTGAGCCGCATATGGTTAAGCCCACGTGTCAGGGCTGCGTGGGCAGTGGCCCTCACTTGAGTCCTCTAACCACAGAGGAGTAATCCTTGTGGGCCGCATAGGTATATCCGCCTGGGCCGCATAGACATGATCCTCTTGAACCGCATGAGAAGTCCTCGCTCGAGCCGCATGAGGCTTTCATGGCCTGAGCCACATAGGATGGATTCACTCTGAGCCGCATGGGAAGTCCTTTGCTCGAGCCGCATGAGGCTTCTATGGTCTGAGCCGCATAGGTTTATTCTGAGCCGCATGAGAAGCGAGCCGCATACGAATGCCCACGTGGCAAGGCCACGTGGTATTTTTGTGGCTCTCAGGGGATTTGTGTCAGAGATTTCTTTCCTCTTCCCTAGAGATTCATCATTATGACAGAGTCATAATTACCTGCCTTTGTGTCAGGGCTGTCAACTTTTCAGAGGGGTCAGCCGTCATAGCAATTATGTAGCATGGGTCGGAGGGAGCACTATCAGGCCACTGTCCTCTGAGCCGCATGGAATGCCTTGGGCCGCATAGCTCCTTATGCCGCATGATTCCCTGAGCCGCATGAGTTTCTGAGCCGATGGATCTTTCCTGGCCGCATGAATCATTTCCTTTAGTATTTTCCATGCTTCTACACCTTGCTTGAGTCGTGTCATAGAACAAGTGCATATAGTGAACTGTTAAATCCTTGACTATCGTTTTACCCAACCAGAGAGTCCACTCGGGACGAGGGTTGATCCGTTGCACCAGAGAGTCCACACTCGGGACGAGGGTGTTTGTTTCCTTGGCACCAGAGGGTCCACTCGGGACGAGGGTGTTTGTCTTGATCTATTTGCATCAGAGAGTCCACTCTGGACGAGGATGTTGACTTATACTTGCATCAGAGAGTCCACTCGGGACGAGGATGTTGACTTATACTTGTCAGAGAGTCCACTCGGGACGAGGATGTTGACTTATACTTGCACCAGATAGTCCACACTCGGGATGAAGGTGCCTTGCCGTGAACTAACCAGAGAGTCCACACTCGGGACGAGGGTTAGTGATTAGAACTAACCAGAGAGTCCACACTCGGACGAGGGTTAGTGATTAGTTCAAACCTGCGAGTCCACTCGGGGCGAGGGTTTGGTTCTTCCATTGATCTCGTGTTCATTGTTCATTCGGCAGTTCATTTATACGTAGTTGTTCTAGTGTTCGTGTTCATGTTCATGTTCGAAGTCATTTGTCGTGTTCCTATTTTTTTTTTATTTATTTTCTTGCGCATGATAAAACTGCTAGATAGGCATGTTTTATGTATCTTGCTATGTCCTCTGAGGACCTGATGATCTCTTCAGTTTAGCGACTGCATGGAGTTAGTTAGCAGAGCGGGATGGTAGATGATTGTGATACATGATTCAGGTATTTGTCAGTGATATTACATGTTATCCTTTCGTGCTTTACATACCTGATCATGAGATATCCTGCTTATTGATTCATTTTAGAGACTCTTGTTATATTCTTTGAGTCTTATCGGACATATATGCTAGTGGGCTGCAGACCACGACACATAGTGTTCATTCATGTTTTGTACACTTATTGTGGATTTGAGATATATATTGTTTGCCATGATTTGGCAGTATACCATAGCCTTGACAGCGTATATTCGAGAGGGGCTGGAGTCCGCTCGATACGTAGCTGGCTTGCTCACGAACGTATTCGAGAGGGGCTGGAGTCCGCTCGATACGTAGCTGGCTTGCTCACGAGCTCGCATCGGAAAAGCGGGTGTGGGTCGTGACAATACCCTCATGACATACTACCTCCGAGGAAATCCTCATTCTTGTGCGAGGAAAAGTTTACAAGTAAAAAAACAAGCAAAGAAACAAAGCCAATGTTTTCATTTATAAAAGTAAAAAGGTTTTCTTTCTTTGGTTACAAAAATTTGTCTCTCACGAACCGAGAGACAAGAATACTGAAAGAAGATCAAAACTGAGACGACTGGCACTGAAGTCCTTCTAGCCGACTCCTCAAAAGAGCAACCTAGGGGCCAACCAATGCTTGGGCTCGACGCTCGACCTCTGATGGCGAGCGGCTTCATCTTCAACAGGAGAGAGGCTTTGGCACGCAAGGGCCAGCTCGGCCTGACGAATGCCAATGCTTTCCTTCTTCTGAGCCAGGGTCTCAAACGTTGGCGAATGATCTCCTTCTAGTAATCAAACTTGACCAGGTCATTCTCAGCAAAGGTCAGGACGTCTTCTAATTTCTGGATCTGCTCCCGAAGGGCATTGTACTGATCCTCCACAGCTGCATGGTGAGAAACCCGAGCCTCTTCGGCATCAATCACTACTTCAATCTCTGACTCAACCTCGACAAGTCGATCAATTAGTGCTCGGCATTGCTGCTCGTACTAAGATGCATCGGAGACCATCTTCTCTAACTCTACAGTGGCTAGAGTCGGAAGACCACGCTCCAAATTCTGGGACTCCAAGGCAGCGGCTTCAATTCAACCAACAGATCTTCTATTGCATCGGCCTAGCCTCACACTCTGGATAGTCGTGCAAGGCCACCAATTGGGCCTCCAATATATTTCGGACCCGTCTGAGAGATAGTTGCTTCGTAAAACACCCTCTATGCCACGCGTCAATGCATGACAAATTGTGCTCAGAATGAGGTTGGTATAATATGCATTGTCAGCCAAGCTCATTGGGGTTACCAGAAATGTCGCAATTGAAGGCCCCTGGACGGCGGCAACAGCCAACATATGCCTAGGGATTAACCGAAGCAGGGGGCACCGTCACCATAACATAGGCGTTGGCGGTACAGAGACAGTAGGAGCCAACAATGTCTGACGTGCAACTGACTCCTCAGCAAGCTCCCCTGTCGGTCCTTCAGGCAAAGCTACTAATTGGAGCCTGAGCAATCACAGCAGTCGACATCTCAATGGCACTGTATCGACTCCTCACAAGTTGTCTCAACTGGTGTCAGCAACCGGTTCGTCCAAAGTCTCTCGACCGAACCCAGACCAGGTGGCTCGAGCATAATCTCTTCAGACGTCCTGATGAGACTATATTAGAGGGTTCTTCAACTGATTCGTCAGCAACCTCCTCGACCAATTCCTCCCGTAATACTTTATTATCCTCTTGGAAAACTTCTACAAACCACACAAGATGTCGCATACCATGGCTGGCAGCAGACCTAAGGAATGTCGGAAGGCTAGCCTCATAGCTGGCAGAATCAAGTCTTGACTGAGCCGTCCCACAGGCCTAGAACCTCCGGGAACCATGGCCCCCCGCAGCCATATTATCAGAAAGGCGGCTAAAGTCGCTTTCGGACTCAAAGAAATCAGATTCTGACAAAAGTAATTATGAACCTAGAGGTGTCACCCCGCACCCACTGTGAGGGTACGAGTATGTAACAGCGCCTAGCCTACGCCGCAGTGTCGACGGTAGAACGCTGTTCTAGGTCATGAACTATAACTAACACAATATAGAATAATCTCCAATGGAGGCTAATCACAGAAGGTACAACTCAATCACAATCTAGATAGAATATGGCACGATGAAATAGATAAGAAACTCCTCAACTGAGGCACAACAGAATGAAATAACATAAGTTAACAACTACTAGTCTCAACACCTCAAATTATACAACTCTGAAAATAAGAACAACAACTAACATGAAAGAGAGACAATCTAGACTATCTAAACTATGCAAGGAATCATCCTCAGCAGCTGCCTGAACCTCCCCAGGGGTCCAGGTCGCGAGTGTCATCTAGGCAAGCTCCAAAATAAGGGGTGCAGGGTTCCTCATCATCCTCTGTAAAATTTCAACAGGTCCAGTCAGGACGGGAGCGAGCACAATACATCTCAACAGATCATAGCAGGTTAGAAAATAATCATGCAGTAAAGTAAGATACATGAACTGAAAGAAAGTACAGAATGTAAACAGAAGAGAACTGTAATAGAAATATCTACTATAAGTAGAGAGCTACCAGTGACTAGTGATTTAGAGTACAAAGTCGACATATGAACGGCTTGATTTGCACATGGCTATACTAAAGAGGCGTACATGGCTATTCTGTAGGAACGAAATAGTAAAGCGTAATACTCTAGAGGGGGGGTGAATAGAGTTGGCAGCGGAATAATGCTAATTAAAAAAGTTAGCAGCACAATCACAGAATATTAATCACAACTAAAATAATGTAAAGACAGAGTTAAGAGAGCAAACGCAAAGACAGCGATGTATACTGGTATCCCTCTGTTGAGGACTAATCCAGTAGGAAGAACTCTTGCTACCAGTTGAATCCACTATTGGAAAAACCGTAAGTTTTCTTACGAAGTCCTTGCAAATTCTACAACGCGAGCTTTGATACGAAGAACTCGTCCAACTTCAAATGTGAAGAGGTATTCTTCAATCAAGCCTTCTGATTACAATCTCTCAGAAACTTCTAGACCGTACCGCACTGGCAAATTGACTAGAGGATTGTAACTGGTTGGGATCTGAAATTGAAAGCTCTAGAAAACTCTTTGGAAGACTGAAAGCTTTAGATAGAGAGAAGATTGAAAGTGAATGAGTGAGTTGAAATGATCGAAATCCTTCTCTATTTATAGGAGTTCCAAAGGCAGACTTCTGTCATAATTCGGCAGAATTCGGGCAGAACTCTTTGAGCAAATCTCGGTCAAATCCGCAATTGCAGGAGGACCAAGTTCCAGAGATTCAAAATCACAATGGCCACCAACCGAACTCTGGCCGAACTCTGGCCGAGTTCTGTCAGGGTTAGGTTAGGGTTTTAAAAATAGGTTTTGGTGATTTTTGAAAACCTTTTTGTAAACCTTTTTGATAGGTCATTTTTTTAAAAACATTTTGAATTATTTAGGGATAGCCTATTTGCCAGTACGACTCGGTGTACAACAAATTCCTAGACTCAAATAAAATAAAAATTACATTGCATAGGAAATACAGACTCGAGTAGGCAAACAGATCTTCAGTATTGAACGGAGTAGATAGCCAATCTTGCTTATGTCCAAGAATCCGAGATGTCCCAACTAGCTTTGTATATCCAGACAGAGTTTGATCAATTATTAAAATCAGGTTGACCATATGACCAATGGGCCAACAATCTCCTCAAGGCTCCCCGCATTTAATGCAGAAGGCTCCCCCGTAATTTAATGCATAAGGAACAAATAGTGAGAAAACATATAAAAAGATAAGGCATAAAAATTATAGAGATATCATTGCAGGCATGTATTGTCTCTAAAGAATATTATCACAGGCATGCTATTGTTTCAAAAACATAAAAGAAATCTCAGGCATGCTATTTCACAGGCAGTTTGTAATAAGAAGCAGTATAAAGAGAAAGTGCTAAAATAAAGTGCTAAATAAACTAAAATACCATAACTGAAACATTAAAACATGTCCATGAAGATAAAAGTACTGAAAGCATACTACAAAGTGCTGATAAATATCAAAAGTACTGATAAAAAGAAATACTGATAAAAACTTGAATATTGGAGCATGTCCAAGTATACAATAGAATGTCACTAAAAAAATCAAATCATATCTCCTCATCACTATCCTCGTCATCACCAACGTCAGCTCGACCAGCATGTCCTGAAGGACCAGCACCAGAAGTACCAGCGCCAGAAGGATGAGTAGGGGCGCCAGCATAGAACTCACCAACGTAGTCACGAGGTGCACGATACCAATCATAGGCGTTACCTGGCTGGAAGTAGGCATGGACAGCCTCATCCTCACAGTGGTAACCCAAAAAGCTGGATCTCGAGGGATGGAACCGGCTGAATGACCAGTCTGAGCAAAACGAAGATCAGCCAAGGAGTTTGCCATCGCCTGATAATGGGTGACGTCGCAAACTCACGCTCGAGCCATGTCCGTCATCGAGACATGCAAAGCAGATAAGTGCTGATGTATGCCCTCAAATGTCATGGCATACTGATGAGGTGGTGGAGGAGGTACAGTAGGAGGAGCAGTAGGTGGAACTGAAGCAGTCCGGCTGCGACGAGATAGCTGAAGAAACTTGGGCTCAGAGTCCTGAGTACAAGTCGATAGATCGATCTCGAATCGCTGAAAGATACGAGGGAGAATCATCGCGTAAGAAGATTTTGATCTCTTGCACGACATCGTCCCATCATCTGAATGATAGTCTTAGGGGTGAAAAAGAATCCCCTTAAGAAAATGGTACATGGCGGACAGCTCAAGTGAGGTCACATCATCTTTGGAAGTGGATTTGGAAGGATAGTAGAGTAGATGATGCGATGCAATTCGTAGTTGAACAAGTTCAGGTTGTTAGCCTTGAACTTTCTAGAGCATACTCTATCAGGTGCACAGAGTTTCGCTTTGAAACTTGCGAGTGTCGTTCCTTCGGGAAAGTCAAAATCAGTGATATCGACTAGCGGTTCACTTCATTCGGGATACCAAGGATCTCCGCTAAGAGGCTATCATCGAAATTGATATCAATACCTCCAACACGTATGGTCACATCGAAAGTGTCTAATATGAGATTGCAATAGAACAATCTAATGACATTAGTTGCTATGGGAAAGCATATTTTAACAAATAAGTGTAACCCTAATCCTCAAACAAATGACGATGATTAGGAAACACAGTCCATTTGACTGGAGCGCTGTGCATATGGATCGCATATAGAAAAATCACATACCACAGTAGGGCTTGGTCGAGGGTTTGAAAGAAAAACCCATCGAACGCACCGTCGCTCGTTTGGATCGGCAAAAAGAGTGAATCCGTGTGTGGATTCGAAGACGACCCTTCCTCACTAGGAGTGGTCTTCTTCTTCCTCTTGAATGGATTAAATTTAGGTGCCATTGAAATAAAAAGCACAAATTGAAAGGTAGAGAGAGAGGAAGTTATACCTCACGAAATCAGGATATGTTGTAGAGAATGTCGATCTCCGCACGATTCCAAATTTTGGAAGATTTCACCAAGTAGATTGGAAGAAAAGATTGGTGAAGAACTAGGGTTTGATGGCTCGGGTCGGCTGCTGCTGCTGTTTGAATTGGTTTGGAAGCAATGAAAGAGAAGAAGCTCTCGGGTTCTGGATATATACACAGATACCCTCAACCGAACTCGGGCCGAATTCGGTCAGAGCTCTGGCCGAATTTGCCTAGGGTTCTTCAAAGTTGATTTAAGCCACTTCTTTTTCATTGTCTTATTTCAAATATTTAATTCAAAGATTTGTTATTTTAGCCTTCAAATAGCATATTAATAATATTTTATGAATTAAATGTCGTTACACAGCAACTGTCTCAGATTAGCTGTAGGAGTACTGTCCCACTGGCGGAGGTTCACCGGGGAACTCTTAAATACCGCTTCGCTTCAACCGTAGTTGTGGTGACAGACAGACTCTTTATTGGCTTGTCTCTAACACAGTTTTTGCGTATTAAGATATAATCATAAAACAGAATCAATTAATATTATTGACGTCAAAATTCCTAATTCTCGACGTAAATAATTGAAACGATCTTCCGCTAGAGGTTTAGTGAAGATGTCAGCTAATTGATTTTCAGTATCTATGTACACAAGGTTTATATCTCCATTTTGATGATGATCTCTAAGAAAATGATGTCTAATCTCGATATGTTTAGTACGAGAGTGACATACTGGATTCTTAGTTAAATTAATAGTGCTCGTGTTATCACAGAAAATGGAATATGTGTGTAAAATAAATCATAGTCTTCTAGGGTTTGTTTCATCACAAAATCTGAGCGCAACAACGTCCTACGGCGATGTACTCAGCCTCTGTTGTTGATAGGGCTACAGAATTTTGCTTTTTACTAAACCATGAGACTAAAGCTTTGCCTAAGAAATGACATGTTCCACTTGTACTTTTTCTATCAACTTTGCATCCAGCATAATCTGCATCCGAATAACCGATAAGGTCAAAGGATTTAGTCTTGGGATACCACAAGCCAACAGAAGAAGTGCCTTTAAGGTATCGGAAGATACGCTTAACTGCGGACAGATGTGATTTCTTTGGGTTAGCATGAAAAATGTGCACACAGGCAAACACTAAACATTATATCTGGATGACTAGCAGTTAAATAAAGTAAACTACCAATCATACCTCGATACTTACGAGTGTCGACTGGCTTGCCTTGTTCATCTGAATCAAGCTTTGTTGAAGTTGCCATTGGAGTGCCAATAGGTTTGACATTGTCCAGATCGAACTTCTTTAGCAAGTCTTTTGTGTACTTGGCTTGATTTATGAATGTCCCATTATCAGTTTGTTTGATTTGCAGTCCGAGAAAGAATTTCAGTTCTCCCATCATGCTCATCTCAAACTCATTCTGTATACACTTAGAAAATTCTTGACACAGAGATTCATCAGTAGATCCAAATATATATCATCAACATAGATTTGAATTAAAAGAAGCTTGCCATTAAAAGATTTAATAAACAGTGTAGCGTCAACCTTCCCTTTTGAAAAAACCGTTGTCAAGTAGAAAAGAGCTTAGACGATCATACCAAGCACGAGGGGCTTGTTTTAAACCGTATAGAGCTTTCTTCAACTTGAAAATATGATCTGGGTTTTTGAAATCCGTGAAACCTGAAGGTTGTGCTACAAAAACTTCTTCTTTTATAAATCCATTTAAAAAAACACTCTTCACATCCATTTGAAAAAGTTTGAAATCATGAAAATATGCAAATGCACATAACATGCGAATGGATTCTAATCTCGCAACTGGGGCATAAGTCTCATCGTAGTCGATACCTTCTTCTTGATTGTATCCTTGAGCTACGAGTCGAGCCTTATTACGAGTCACTAAACCATTCTCATTCAGTTTGTTTCGGAATACCCAACGGGTGCCAATGACCGGATGATCAACAGGCCTGGGAACAAGTTCCCAAACTTGATTCCGTTCAAATTGGCTTAATTCCTCTTGCATAGCATCTATCCAAAAACTATCACTACATGCTTATATAGTTTTGGGTTCTAGCTGTGAAATAAATGCAACACTAGAAACAATATCTCTACAGGATGTTCGAGTACTTACTCCCTTGGTAATATCACCAATTACCAAATCCTTTGGATGATTAGCTGTAAATTTCAACCTTTTTGCTTCATTCTGAAGGTAGCTGGTTCCTGGATCTTCTAGGAGGTTCAGCTAGTGCAGAGCTTGGTTGAGAATCAGCTGGAGTTGAGCTTGGTACAGATGTATCTTCGTCATTGTCATCAATCGTCATTTGATTTAATTCATCAAAGGTGACATTGATTGACTCTTCGATGATCTTGGTACGTTTGTTGAAGACTCTGTATCCTTTGCTCTTGGCCGCATAACCTAAAAATATACCTTCATCGGCCTTTTCATCAAATTTTCCCAAATTGTCTTTTGTGTTAAGAATAAAAATTTACAACCAAAAATTCTAAAGTATGAAACTGAAGGAATTCTATCAAACCATAACTCAAATGGAGTCTTCTTCGATTTGGGTCGAATTAGAACTCTATTGAGAACAAAGCAAGCTGTGTTGACAGCTTCAGCCCAGAAATATTTAGGTAGACTAAACTGGTTTAACATCACTCTGGCCATTTCGGTTAGAGTTCTGTTCTTACGTTCCACAACTCCATTTTGTTGTGGGCTCCTAGGGCAGGAGAACTCGTGTATAAAATCGTATGTGTCACAAAATTGCTCAAAATCAGCATTCTCGAATTCGTCACCATGATCGCTTCTAATGTGAGTGATCATGTAACCTTTTTCATTCTGAACTTTCTTGCAAAAGACGACAAATTCGGATAATGCATCATTCTTGCGTGTCAAGAAATATACCCACGTGTATTTAGAGAAATCATCTACAATTACGAAAGCATAAAGTTTACCTCCAAGGCTACCAACTCTGCTAGGACCAAATAAGTCCATATGAAGCAATTGTAGAGGTCTAGTAGTACATACTGTGTTTACTGACTTGAAAGTAGATCTGGTAGCTTTGTTCCTTTCACATTGACTGCATACCGAATCCTTTTTAATGTAATGTCCGGTAAACCGCGTACTAGCTTCTTTGTGGATAATCTTGATATTGTATCCATATTAGCGTGACCGAGTCTCATATGCCATAGATGACTCTCATCACTCTTAGCCATTAAGCATCTACCTGAAATGTTAGTTTCTTCTAACAAATAGAAAACATATATATTGTCTTCCCTGATACCTTCAAAGATAGTACTACCAGTTGAGCTATCAACTATAGTACATTTGTCTTTGCCAAAGTTGATGCCATAACCATGATCAGCTAGATGACTTATGCTGAGTAGGTTATGTTTCAACTCGGTAACCAGACATCCTTAATTACAGGATAGGGAGACTTACCAACATCACCGATACCAATAATGTACCCTTTCAAATTATTACCGAAGGAGACATAGCCTTCCTTCTTTTTCTTCGACAGTGTTGCAAATAGGGTAGCGTCACCGGTCATATGCCGTGAGCAACCGCTGTCGAGGATCCATTTGCTTCTAGCATGTGAAGGGTGTTCCACCTACAAAACAGTTTGCAGATGAAACCTTTGGTACCCATTTCTTGTAGGGTCCTGAATTGTTAGCTTTAGGTATCCAAGCATAAATATTTAAATCTACAAGCTTTCTCATTCTACATGCAGATGATATATGACCAATGAGGCCACAATAATGACATTGTGCATGTCGAGTGTTGAAAGCTGAGTGGTGTGCATGGTTGGTAGGTTTGGATTTTCTAGTGTAGAAAAAGCATACCTATAATCTTGTTTGGGCTTAACCTTTTGGGGTAAAGGTTTGATAGGGTTAGGTCTGACAGTGTTTGGCTTGGGAATGTTCCGATTTCTCGGTAAGTGACACGTGTTAGGGTAGGAAGCAGCAGGCTCAGGCTGTTTTCCTAACCTAATTTCCAATCTTTTGGAAGTGTCATACAACTTAGTATAATCAGAAGTAAGTGATTCCATTCTGATTTGTGCACATTGAAGACTTTTCTTCTCTATAGAAAGTTCTTCCTTGAGTTGGTCAATAATTTTGTCTTTCTCTTCAGATGACTTGGTAGTCTCGTGTAATAAGAGCTTTATTGAAGAAAGCTCACCAGACTCACTAACATTATTTCTAACCTCAGCTAGTAGGTCGGTAAGTCTACTTATTTCACCTTTGTACTCTTTGAGTACCTTCTTAGAGGTCTGGTACTTACTACGCAGTTTCCTGTAATCAGTCATCAGGTCACTGAAGGCATCTCCTAATTGCTCAAAGTTGAAGTCATCATAAGTTTTTACAGGTTCAGTAGGTACCTGATCGGTTTCCATGAAGCATACATTTGCAGCGTCCTCTGAGTGTTCGTCTTCTGAGTCGCTAGCTTCACTCTCATGCCATATGCTGGTGTTGGCATATTTCCGAGATGTTGATCTTTTCAGGTTGCCCTTTTCATACCTGTTGTTCTTCTTGCTCGATGATGAGTTGGTGGGACAGTCCTTCTTCATATGTCCTTTCTTCTTGCAGCCATAGCAGACAGCATCTTTTGGTACCAGTTGTTGCTGTTGTTCTCTTTGACTCTCTTCTCATGTCTCATGAATCTTTTGAACTTCCTTGCTAGGAGTGCTTGATCTTCAGCGTCAGATCTACTGCTGTCTGAGTCATTTTCAGCAGCTTTTCTGTGCTGAACCTTGAGGGCGATAGTCTTCTCCTTTGGTGCAGGCTCTTCAAAATCTTGTAGCTCCAGTTCATGAGTGAGTAGCTTACCCATGACTACTTCGAGGGACATCGTGTAAGGTCGTTCCCTTCAATGATTGCAGTAGCCTTTGGAATCCAGTTCTTGGTGAGAGCTCGCAGGAGTTTGCGAATCTTTTCATGGTTACTGTAATCTTTGCCTAGGGACGACAAAGGATTTACAATATCCAAGAACCTCTCGAACATTTGTGTAACTGTTTCGTTGGGCTTCATTTTGAATGCCTCATACTCTTGAGTAAGTCTGCTGACTTTAGATTCCTTGACTTGAGTCGTGCCTTCATGTGTGACTTCGAGTAGCTTCCATACTTTATTAGCCGTTGTGCAGATAGACACCCTGTTAAATTCAGTTCTGTCTAAAGCACAAAAGAGAGCATTAATGGCACGTGCGTCAAGACTGGCCCTTTTTTTTCTTCCTCTGTATATCTGCTATGGGTTTTTTCAACTAAAATTCCATCAACATTTATACGAGGTGGCTTTTGATAGCCATCAAGAACAATGGACCATAAATCAAAATCAAGAGATTTCAAGAAGAAACTCATCCATGTTTTCCAATATGTATAATTCGTACCATCAAACAGTGGGGTCAGTTTGTGCCTGGCCTTCACTTGTGAATTTCACAGTTGCCATGTGTTGTGCTGTGATCTATAACAGTTAATTAAAATGAATAAATAATTGCACTGTTACCTTTGCTTTACCTGTAACACCCGCTCTGATACCAATTGTAGGAACGAAATAGTAAAGCGTAATACTCTAGAGGAGGGGTGAATAGAGTTGGCAGCGGAATAATGCTAATTAAAAAAGTTAGCAGCACAATCACAGAATATTAATCACAACTAAAATAATAAAGACAGAGTTAAGAGAGCAAACGCAAAGACAGCGATGTATACTGATATCCCTCTGTTGAGGACTAATCCAGTCGGTAGAACTCTTGCTACCAGTTGAATCCACTATTGGAAAAACTGTAAGTTTTCTTACGAAGTCCTTGCAACTTCTACAACGCGAGCTTTGATACGAAGAACTCGTCCAACTTCAAATGTGAAGAGGTATTCTTCAATCAAGCCTTCTGATTACAATCTCTCAGAAACTTCTAGACCGTACCGCACTAGCAAATTGACTAGAGGATTGTAACTGGCTTGGGATCTGAAATTGAAAGCTCTAGAAAACTCTTTGGAAGACTGAAAGCTTTAGATAGAGAGAAGATTGAAAGTGAATGAGTGAGTTGAAATGATCGAAATCCTTCTCTATTTATAGGAGTTCCAAAGGCAGACTTCTGTCAGAATTCGGGCAGAATTCGGGCAGAACTCTTTGAGCAAATCTCGGTCAAATCCGTAACTGCAGGAGGACCAAGTTCCAGAGATTCAAAATCACAACGGCCACCAACCAAACTCTGGCCGAACTCTGGCCGAGTTCTGTCAGGGTTAGGTTAGGGTTTTAAAAATAGGTTTTGGTGATTTTTGAAAACCTTTTTGAAAACCTTTTTGTAAACCTTTTTGATAGGTCATTTTTTTAAAGACATTTTGAATTATTTAGGGATAGCCTATTTGCCAGTACGACTCGGTGTACAACAAATTCCTAGACTCAAATAAAATGCAAATTACATTGCATAGGAAATACAGACTCGAGTAGGCAAACAGATCTTCAGTCTTTAACGGAGTAGATAGCCAATCTTGCTTATGTCCAAGAATCCGAGATGTCCCAACTAGCTTTGTATCCAGACAGAGTTTGATCAATTATTTAAATCAGGTTGACCATATGACCAATGGGCCAACATATTCTACTTTAGAATTGTTCACATGACTATTTATACTCCCCCGTACCCCCAATCAATACACAAGGATCCAGCCAGGTTATGTTATGATTCCATGCAAAGGCCCGCAATGGGTGATACATGAAGGTCCCATAAATGGGATTCTGGGAAACCTAATAAATGGGATAAGGATTCAAGGAAGACTCTGTGAGCATGAAAGTACATGTCACAAGTGATCGATGAACCAATGAAGCATAGTGATACGCCATGTAAGTGAAACTCACAGAACATGTAGTACCCGATGCTCCCTGAAGGGATAACATCTCAAGAAGGGATCCAAATAGTACTAATTCGTGTGACCAACGTGACAGTATCAAGTAAGTAATTTAAAGCAGGAAATATAATTCTAAACAGGATATGAAATGATCAGAGAATGTACTCGCCTCGTATCTAAATATCTGAAGTAAATGTACTTTCCGAGATGAGGTACCTGACTCCTAGTTAGAGCAACACAAGTCAAGATGTATACAGGGGATGATATAGTACTACAATGCATCTGCATGCTGTCTAGGTCAAACTAGACTAAAGTCAACACTTGGTCAACTCTAGTCAACCACACTAGTCAAACTAGGTCAAACTAAGCCAGACAAGTCTTACTAAGCCTAACCAAGGCTATCCTAGCAAGCACACATCAAATCTAGGCTATACAAACCAACTGCACACCTATATTGGCATTCAAACAATATACCTCGGCTATGAGCCATAGGTATACACCCATAGGCTATATGCCATATATAGGCCATAGGCCATATAGCTAAATCATACATATTCACACATTACTATTAAACTATATCTAAAATTAATATAATAACCACATTATACACATAGGCCACATAATAATATCACGTATAGGTGTACATACATAGATACATATATATATATACATTGGGTGATAGGGATTAGTGGAT
>JANAVB010032900.1:0-14806 GCA_029216955.1 Iris pallida
CATGCGGTTAGCAACTGTAGCCGCATAAGCTATGCGGCTGACAGGTGTGGCCGCGTGAGTTTTCTTTCTGCGTTTGTGGATTTAACCGCATAGGCTTTCTCCATGCGGCTCGAGCCCTTATGCGGCTCGGATCGCATAGAGTTCCTCTTTGCCCCTGCAAATCCAGCATCATAATATTTTCTTCTGCCGGACTTGGGGACAACAGAGTCGTCTATGATCTGAAGTGGGGCCGCGGGAGAGTCTCCTCTGCCGTCTTGAGCAACAGAGGGTATCTCCGCAAGAGCTTCAAGGAATAAAGGATCGGGTCTCCACTCCTTGCAGGCCTTCTTTGTGCGGGCTTGCTTCTGGACCGGGCCAGCGCTCTTGTCGGAGAGCATTTCTTTCGAATGCCTGTTGGTCGAACCGGGAGACCATCTTTTGTTAAGTGGAGCCAAGCTTGGCTGCATCCGATTGCGTCACCAACTCCTCAGCCATGGAGAAGTTTGTCCCCAGCAGAGTCGCCATCGTGTTTGCTATTGATTGTAAAAGTACAGAACAATTTTATGGGAGGATTGAACTTAGACTCATAATATAAACTCGCTTGTACAAAGAAAGCCTAGGGACGAAAACCTAGGTACAGCAATCTAAGTACAATTGTTTATTTTTGATTCTGGGAGGTGACGGTAGAGGCTCGGGAAGGCGACGGCAGCCCTGCCTTACTCCTTGGACGATCGGGATGCAGCCTTGGCTCCTGTGAGGAGATGGTTGGCGTTGATGAAGAAATGCTCTTCCTGTTCTCCTTGTATTGCTCTTCTGGCTTCTCTCTCTCTGGATTGATCTCTGTGGATTCTTCTCTCTGACTATTCGGAGGAGTGTCTCTCTGTATGTGCGTATCTCTCTCTGATCGTATATATGTTCACAAGCGAATGGCACCTTGCTATTAATAATAGTGGGATGTGATCATTAGGGTTGCCAATGATTGCCTCTTGGAGATGGTGGCGGCCTGTGGATTGCTCAATCTAGGCGGTTCATTTTTTATTGTGACGAATCCGAACCATTGAGTGTAGATTACACCAAATCCCATCAGCAATTAATGCTGATTGGAATAAATCTTCCTCATAATGATCTTCTTATGTCTGCAAATAAATTAGATTTATTCTCCTGCCATGTGTCCCAGATTATTGGGATTTGACCCAATCTTTGATTGCAATAAATCTGAGAAATTGATCGGCTTATGACACATATCCTAGGAGCCACTGGGGGGATCTGAACCGCATGACGAGTGAGCCGCATATGATTTTGGGCCGCATATGGTTAGGGCCACGTGTCAGGGCTGCCTGGGTAATGGCCCTCCCTCGAGCCTTTGAACCACATGGAGGTGATCATTGCGAGCCGCATAGGGATACATCCGTCTGAGCCGCATGGAAATGGTCCTCTTGAACCGCATGGGAAGGCCTCTGCTTGAGCCGCATGAGGCTGTCTCGACCTGAGCCGCATAGGACGGCTTCATTCTGAACCGCATGAGAAGTCTTTGCTCGAGCCGCATGAGGCTGTCTCGGCCTGAGCCGTATAGGAAGGCTTTATTCTGAACCGCATGAGAAGTCTTTGCTCGAGCAGCATACGAACGCCCACGTGGCAAGGCCACGTGGCATTTTTGTGGCTCTCGGAGGATTTGTGTCAGAGATCTCTTTTCTCTTCCCTAGAAGTCTGTCATTATGACAGAGTCATAATTACTTCTTTTTGTGTTAGGGCTGTCACTTTTTCAGAGTTGTCAGCCGTCAAACAATTAATGCGAGAGGGCAGAGGAGTGGACTGTCCCGCTACGTGTCTTCGGAGCCGCATGGGATGTCTTGGGCCGCATAGTCCCTTATGCCGCATGACTCTCTGAGCCGCATGGGCTTTCTGAGCCGCATGGGGTTCCTCGGCCGCATGGGTCATTTTCTTTAATATTTTTCATGCTTTTACAAGCCTCAAGTGCTCATATAATGACAATTTTGCTGGTGTGTTGGCCAATTGTGCCAGGATGTCAAAATTGTAAGGCCTCTCCCGCCCCTGAGGTGCGTCTTTACGGAGCGGCTTGTCGAAGCGGGTCTCCTTTGGCTTAGGCTTGTCAGCCGACGGAGGCTGAGAAGGTCCTGGGGCATCAGCAGTGGCCGGCTGACGATCTTCAGCCGAGTTACCCGGTACGGGTTGAGATTGTGCACCGGACCGGGGTAACGACAGCTGTTGCTTCATCAGTTTTGGCTGAGATTGTGTGGCAAGACTTAGCCTTTCCGTCCTTCTTCTTGCCGGTGGAGGATGATGCTGACTGGATTACTTCAGGCACCAAGTCCGGGTGGACCCACATGACATCCCCTCGTGATGTGGTGAGGGGCACCAACCCAGTCGTCTGGTCTCGGAGAGTTGGAAGATTAGCGACCTCCATTATTGTTCGGGGGATGGGTACTACGCCATCTTGAGTCCTCATTCGAGGGAAGCTGCCAAATTGGACCGACACCATATTGGCAGCCACAGTTACCTGCTCGAAATCAATGGTCAGAGCCTTGGAATCGATGAGGTTCTAGATGTACCGCTTCAATTGAAAGCAGTCCTGAGTAGCGTAGTGGACGTAGCGGTGGAAGTGACAGTACTCCGGGCTCTCCATCTTTGTAGGTCGAGGTTCACATCTCGGTAGAGGGAGCTAAATTCTATCCCCTTGCAAGAGCATGTCAAAGATGGACTTGACATGGCTATCCTCGAAGGAGCAGGTCACCTGAGGATACTGTTTCTCTACCTGCTTTGGTTTAGGCTTCTGGGCTGTATCGGCAACCATAGCCTGTTTGCCTTTGGTGTTTCGGTTATTAGATGAACTACCGCCGTTGTTGTTATTGGTATTAGGGCGTTTGCCCTTATCCTCTCCATCCGAAATATACAACCCCAGCTGGCGAGCCTTCTTCAATTTTGTTTTCTGCGCTAGTGGCGCTGATGATGAAGGCCTTCCAGTCTTTAAATTGATCTTCGCCCATCTAGAGGCTGATTGTGGGGAGCAGCCTCTTTTGGAAAATCTCAATTAAAGAAGAGTCCGGGTTACCAGAGGGCAATTTTATCGCGGTTTGACGAAACCGTTCGATATAATTCCTTGTCAGTTCTTTTTCTCCTTGAACAACATCTATGAGGTTTGACATCGTCACATCTTGTCCCACCTGGTAGAACCTTTCCAAGAACATATGTTAGAAGCCGACAAAGGAATGGATGCAGTTATCCGGCAGGTTGTGGTACCAATCGAACGTGACCCCCTCCAATGCCCCGATGAATAATCGTGTGAGAATGGCGTCGTCATACGAAAGATGGTCTGTTGTGACCTCGAAGTAGGTCATATTCCGGCTCGCAGAGGTCTTCCCATCATATGGATTGATATTGAATGGTTTGTATCGTGGAGGGAAAGGGACATCTCTCCATGCAACAGGATATGGCTGTCGTATCCTAAGGTCCTGAGAGGATTCTCGGACATAAAATATTGCACGGAGCTCCTGGACATCTCTTCTTGCCTCCCTAGCTTCTTCTGCAAGCAGTGGGAGCCGATGTTCCAGGTAGATCGTTGCCCGGGGTTGGCGTGGTCGTATTTGAGTCCGCATTGACGGCGGGACCCAAGCTTGTTTGACCAGGTGTCCTTTCTTGTAAAGCCGGTAGGGCAGCCTTGATCTCGTCCACTGACTTAACCAAGGTTCGGAGTATGGCCTCAAGAGTGTCGAGGTGCTGCCGATCACTGGGACCGGCTTGGTCGTTATCAGTTATGAATATTGTCCTCACATGAGGAGAAGTGGAAGGGACTGTAAAAGACGTGCCCTCCGAATCATACCCTCGCATAGAGAAGTCGTCGGGGTATGTGGGAATATTCTTCTCCGGTTCGGACTCGGAGGAGGTGCTACCCCTGCATAGGAGGTTGCTTCGTCTTGGCACCTGTGGACGTTTTCAAGGAAGTCTGAGTCTGTTGTATCTGTTGGGGGGGATTGTTTTCCCTGGTTCATCTTCTCAAAATGCTGGATTGTTGTGGATGTTTCGAAGAGTGCTACACCCAGTTCCAACTACCCCAGAAATGTAGATGACGAATCCCTAAGAGATGAAGATTTCTTCTTTGAGCGGGTACCTTGATAAACCCCTCCTATGACGGCTGTGGACAACCCCCTAGATGAGAGTTTCTTGGCCGTGCTGGTTGAGATTGTCAGGCTGGACATATTTATTTTCTTCCCTTCCTTGCCGGTAGGGACCTTCCGGGTAGAATTACAGGAGGCGAAGCCTCGTCCCCCGAGCTTTGTTGTAGGACCGTTCATGGCAGCTGCAGTCGTTGGAAGATGGACTGCCGGTCCTCTTGTACTGCTGTCTTATTGCAGCAGCAATTGACAATGACTTGAGTAGAGTGACGTCCATGGAATGACTCTTTGCACGCCAAGGTTTCTTCTCTTTTCTTGCGCTTGTGAAGGATCACATCTCGTAAGTCAAGGGCATCTCGATCAACCTTTGCACTCGTTTTGTGGGCCCGGGTATCCCGAGCAAACAAGTGCGTAGGTATCATGTTTGCTCCCTGATACGGGGCTAGTAAAAGCACTTGCCCTCGATCATTGTTGGGAGACTCTTGAGAACCACCCTGTCCGTTTGCCGCCGGGGGCTGGACACGAGCGGTTCTGTACAACTTTCCATCAGAGGCCCGCATAACAGTTAGCGGGACTCTCTGACGGTCAGTAGTTGGGGCAGTTGACTGAGCTCGACGAGCCTGCGCTGTCTTAGACTTCTTCGTTCTAGCACCCGAGGGTACGTAGTAGGAAGAGTCCAAGCTGTGCCGCATAGAGTCTGGCACATCCTCATTGGAGCTTCTGAGGTCAGGCCTGCATAAGAGGCGGTCAAAGACTGAACCCGAGCTGCATAGGGCGGATGGTCAGCAGCTGGAATTGGATGCCGCATAGGTCATTTCCCTGCGGCTGGGATTATTGGCCGCATATGCATTCTCCCTGCGACTGGGATTGTTGGCCGCATATGAATTCTTCCTGCGGCCCACACCCTTATGCGGCTTCTTCTTGGACCGTATGGAGTTCCCGTTTGCCCCTGCAAGTCCAGCATCGTAGTGTTTTCCTTTGCTGGATTTGGGGACAGCAGGGTCCTCTGCGGCCTGAAGTGGTGCCGCATGTGAGTCTTCTTCGCCGTTTTGAGAAGCAGAGAAAACTTGTTCCAGAGCTTGGGGAGAGGCAACGGTTTTGGGCCACCACGCCCTACGGGCCTTCTTTGGGCCGGCTCACTTCTGGATTGGGCTAGCGCTCCCTTCAAAGAGCATCTCTTCGAACGCTTGTCGGTCGAAACGAACAACAAGCATTTGTTGCGTGGAACCGAGTTTGGTTGCGTCCGATTGCGTCACCAACTTATCAGCAGTGGAGAAGTTAGTCCCCAGCAGAGTCACCATCGTGTTTGCCATTGATCGTTGTAGAACAGAGAAATTTTATGGGAGGACTGAACTTGACTCACAATTACAAACTCGTTTGTACAAAAGAGAGCTGAGGAACAAAACCTAGGAAAAGCAATCTAAGTACAATTGTTTAGTTTTAATTCTGGAGGGTGACGGTGGAGGCTCGAGAAAGTGTTATCAACTCTGTCTTACTCCGTGGACGATCGAATGCAACCTCGGCTCAGGTGAAGAAATGCTTTCTGAAGACGCGAAGGGAAGAATCTGCTTCTGAGCTTTGTGTGCTTTCATGTACGTCTATATGCCTCCTCTTGCAAGGGAATAGCACATTGTTATTTATAGGAATTCATAAGGAGTGGGATGTTCAGCCACGTGGCAAATTTTAGGCCACATGGTTGTAACTGTGCCTCGAGACTCGGTTTATAGTGGACAGCTGGGGGTTGGTTGAGATTAATCATGATCTGTTTGTTGCAGTAAATTTGAACTGTTAAGACTTGGTCAATCTCTGCTACGTGTCTCAACTACTATTTTGTGGCGAGCCGCATGAAGGATGTATCCTGGCTGAGCCGCATAAGGGACTGTCTCATAACCGAGCCGCATAAAGAATGTCTCATGACCGAGCCACATGAAGGACGTCTCATAACCGAGCCGCATGAAGAATGTCTCATGACCGAGCCGTATGAAGGACGTCTCCTAAACCGAGCCGCATGAAGAATGTCTCATCACCAAGCCGCATGAGAGATGCTTCATGATCGAGCTGCATGAGAGGTGTCTCATGACTGAGCCACATAAGGAGTGTCTCGTAGGCGATCCGCATGAAGAGTTTTACAGCTAGTCGTATGAAGAGTCTCCTTTGGTTCGTTAACTGTGCCGAATGTCATTATGATTTTCTCGTCTTTTAGGAGCACGTCATACCTTATCATCGTGTCAGAGCTGTCATCTCTGTCAAAACTGTCAGCTTTGTGTCAAAGTAATTATGGCCAGCTACATAGGGAGATATTTATTGCTTAGACTGATTTCGAACCGCATAAGGCTCCCCGTTGCTCTTGGGCCGCATGAAGCTTTCTGGATTTTGAGCCGCATGAGGCTCCATGTTGACTTCGAGCCGCATAGAAAATCCCCTTCTTTTCCATGCTTCTACACATGTCTCGTGCCAAAGTACGTATTTTTGTTATAGACAAATCTTATGCTCAAACGTTGTGATGCAAATCGTGCACACACCTTACTTGACTTATTTGTACCATACACACATTACTTGACTCAATCTGAGGCATGCACATAGCTTGTCGCTACTATGCCGACTCATCTATATGAAAGGGGTCACTAGCATCACAAGCTATCCTGGACAATAGTCAAATTTTAGACGATGACCCTTTCAACATGGGTAGCGAGCCTCGCAGAAAGTTTCCAAATAACCTATCTGAGTTGTATACCAACATAGTTTTTTTTTCTTTCCCTAAGACGAATTTGTCACACCCCAGTCCCAAAAGTCATGGGACTAGCACGTGACACGGCCAACTGGTACATACTCAAGGATACATCCAATCTATCGAACCCTAACTCATGCACGTAAGTTGTCTAAGATAGGGTCTAAAACGATAAGTCACCTATATCTCAATCCACAGATAATACTCTCAAGAATAAAATGCATTAATGTTGATCAAACAGTAATACATTGATGCCACTTGAATATAAATACAAGAGTAGACAATTTGTAATAAAGTTGGCTAGACCTTAATACAATCATCTGAACAAGCTCATAACAAAAAATAAAGCTTATAAACTAAGCTATATAGCTGAAGATGTCATCATAAAATATAAAAGATGACAGAATGATAAAAGTACCACTAGTTACCAAAATTTTGGAGATGTAATCGTCCACCAATCTACCTTCTATTCTAGCAGTCTTAGCGAATACCTAGAGAGATCACCGGGTCCTTAGAGGACTAGCAAGATACATAAAAACATGCCTATTATAGTAGTAAATAACATGCATAGAAAGACAAAAAAAATGGTACAAGAAATAAAGACTGAAGAAAATACAGTACAAGAATGGAAACATGAAGATGTGGCAAGCTATCGAGATCGTGCTAATAAACGTGAATACGAGTAAATGGGGGTAACCGCAACTCGATGGGAGCTCACAGTCCTGTAGTAAGTAGGCCAATGGGGACTCCCTAACTATAGTAAGTCTCATTAGCACTCGATGTGAGCTCACGAACGAGGTGGTCAGGTATACTCAACGTCTAATAACAGGTCAAGGTCAAGTCAAAACAAACAGGTAATCGGATCAAGTCAAGGTCAACGCACAAGAACACAGAAATCTAATCAAGTATAGTATAGCATAGATCCAATATGTGACAAGAAAAGAAATACATGTAGCATATAAGAAAATAAGTAAAAAAACCATTATGAGGTATGTACAAGAATCATGTGATAGTAAAAGAAAGAAATAGACATGAACCAGAATGACTAGAAATAAACATGCATAATACTGTACAACTTGGCAAGGTATACTTGCATGTCTCCTATAACTTTACAAACTGCTATCCTACTCCAAGATTCTCGCTCACTCCGTCACGTACACCTATCTTAAAAAAGCTACAATTAATGACATGCTTAAGTCATACCTTACACGGACTTATCATATATAGGCCCAATCTATATACGACACTAATCCTATTAACTAGTCAACTCAATCTAACAAATATAGCATTTGTTGTACACTTATTATAATTAATTCTGGAAAAATATATTTAAATCCTTATCATAATAAATAGTCTATTCTATCTATAGAAAAAAGGTACCAAGTTCTCATATTCACCGATCATAAATAAACATTGACTTGGTTCATAGATTAGCTCCAGAAACGACAATTTCTTAATATATTTTAATTCTAGGAAAATATAAATAAATAGGTAAAAATATGTTTTTATATTAAAACATGCACAACAATTATTTTGGAGATGTCTCATGAAGTTCCGAAGCATATGTACACATAGAACTCATGAATTTTGGTGTTTCGATATTACGAAAAAATATCCAGATTTTTAATAAATAGTAAACGAAACCAAAATGCTACAGAAGTATATGCGTTAGAAAGATTAGAAAATCTAGTTCCTTAACAAAAAAATATGGAAGGTCGAAGTGGCACAAAAGTCGATAAAAATTGGCTCACAACATAACTGGCCTCTTCTAGACACCTTTCCGTAGAACGCATGTCCCGACCAAACCATAAAATGTAAGGGTGGCAAATTGGACATGAAAATAGACACAAAGATCTTTCTACTAGTTTTAGTTTTACAAAAACATGAGGTCCAAAATTATAAGAAAACTTAGATACAAAATAGCATACCTGTTATGACAAATTCAACACAAGCGAGATCGACTTCGGGTGCCTTCCGCACGTTGTATCAACCAAATTAGAGGCTAGGGCTTCTCAGAAAGGTGCTAGAGTGTTAGCGGGGTGTCCTAGGGTCAAGATGAAGGTGGTAGAAGGGGGTAGAGGTGGTCGGGATGATAGATTTTTGGTGGTTTGAATAAAAAGTGCAAAAATAAGAAAGTATAAGATGGAGATGTTTACTTGAAGGAGAGGGGGTTGGAAGGATTTAGAATTTGGTTTGGTGGGATTTGTTTGCCTTTTTTAAAATATATACAAAGTTCTATTCCTAGGATTTAAATCGAGTCCAAAATAGAAAAGTTGTTATGGAGTTGGTTTAAATTAGATTTGAACTAATATGGTTGTACATTAATTCATATAGATCAATCTAAAACATGTCTAATAGGTTAGGATATCCTAGAATATGCTCCATTGATCCCTAGTTGGACTAGTTTTGTGTTGGTGGAATTTTTGTGATCGATTTGAGTCCAATATGTCTATAGTTTTGACTTGTGTGCCACTTAAAAATAAATAGCACATGAGAACCTAATTGAGCATCACACCATCGACATGTGAGTAGTAGGCTCAAAATAGATCAAAACCATATATTGGATCAAAAACTTTGGATCGAATTTGGGCCTCAATCCAGAGTTGGAAAAAATACATCAAAATTATGACGAATGGTAAAATGACTATTTTGACCCCAAAGTTGTGGAAGTAATATATAAGGCAAGCGAACATATTTGAGTGGGACATAATATAGCAAAATGATGGTGGACTCGTCTAGAACACAAATATAGAACTTATTTCGAGGTACTAGTCAATGTTGTACTTCAAAAATTAAAGCTAGGGCAAAGCGCCTATATAGCCATAATTAAAAATAAAATATATTTTAGTATATAAAAATCATATAAAAATTAGGGTGCTTACAGAAGTCGGCACCATCTCCGGGTTACCGTTCGGGGAGTCGTTCCTTATGCACAAGTTATCCAATGACCATGCAAGACTCAACTCAACTTATTGTCCTACACAAGTCATTACTCATTTATATTGTTTCCATAATTTTCTTTTCTTTCTGCAGTACCCTTATTTCAGGGTCTGCGAGCTCCTATTGTTTTAGAAATTGTCTTAGCGAGCTTCCATTTTTCAGGGAGTGCCTTGGCATGCTACAGTTCTGAGAACTTACATTTATGGTACTATACCTTTGATCAACTCAGGAATGGCTACTTATTAGCCTCCTGCATATTCAACTTGAACCAACCGTGTTCTATGTCGTGCCACCAAGCAAGTCATATTCTATATGACAAGCCTTTGAAACCGTCAAAACGTGACAATGAAATCGTAGGATCGTGCCTACCATGTCAAGCAAATTGATAGTATTTGTGTCAACATAAGAACGCTATTTTTTCTCAAGTTATAGGATTGAAGCAAGTAATGGAATCGAAAGATCAAGTGCTAATTTTAAAACCTAGCATGACATGTTTATCTAAGCATCAACTTTTATATTGTCCATGTTCTACGAAATCTATCTCAGAGTGGGATTATTCCCTTAGCTATGAGGGTACATCTCTTTATTAGCAAACCTACTAAGTGCATTTAAACCATCCAGTTTATTAGTATAAAGGCCAAGCAAAAGCAAGTTCATCTAAGCCATCCACCTGAACGAGCAGTTGCCTCGACCAAGCAGGACTTCGAGCAAGCCATTGCAAAGCCAAGTCCAAACATCGTTGCGTTTCGATTCTTATCACGACCTACACTCCAAATATGGGCATAAGTACGTGGGTACGTCCAACCTATGCTGCAGCATCGGTGGTAGAATGTTGTCTATGTTTACTATGCTATCTAACAATAATGATCACAAGATATAATTTTATCTCAAAAATTAATATGAATATGAATACTCAATCACAGAATATATAAGGAAGAACAATGCACGACTGTGATATAAAGAGAAGTAGGAAATAAGAGCTAATATACATCTCACAAGTAATTTTGAATGCTAACAATATCCCAAATGAGTCTCAAAATAGAGATATAACAAAATGTCCAACTGGAAACAAATCTACTACAACAAACTATCTAACTGCTGAGCTACAGCTAATGCATCATCCCCCTCAACTGGTAATAGCCCCTTCTGAGCGATGGTCTCCAAGTCTACACCTACTATATCCTGAGGTCCGTAGTGAGTAGACCACCACTCCTCTAAATCATCTGAAAAATATATCCAGTCAAGATTGGTGAAAAGCACGCCTCTAATAAAAGTTCAAATAAGTGATATGGACTATGTAACAGTAAATAGTAAGAAATACAAGATAATAAAACAGGTACAAGAATATAATAAGATATGGAAATGTTGTAAGTAAATATAAGAGCAAGAAATATCATGTATAAAAATCAAGAACAAACTATCTAAGTGAGTGAGCACTAGCTTCAACATGTGATCGGCTTGGGAACTTGCAGAAGAATAAGGCCTGGTTAATCATACTTGCGGTATATGATCAACACCCTTCAAGGAACAAGACATGCACAATGAGGGTATGATCAAATATCTACACTAACACTCCCCCCGCTCCCGACTGGTATAGTGGATCCAACCATGGTATGTTAAGACACGAGATTTTATAAGAAGGTAGCAAATCTTCTCAAGAATCAGTGTATATACAAGTACAAAAACAATAAGGCTTGCACAAGGTATACCAAGATACTCAAGGAATAACATCTCATGACGGGATCCGAAAATATCAATCTGTGTAACCATGTGTCAAGAAATCAAGGATGTCTATACTAAATAAAAAATATAGAAGATATTATAAACAAAAAATTATCAGAGAATGTACTCGCCTGAAATCCAGGGTGAAGTATCAAACTGTATTTGTAATAGTGCCTCGAAGACCTAAATATGAAATATCATATCAACATATTGTTTGGAAATGATAAATAAGTTAAACTATTCAAATTCTAGGTCTTTAGGCCATCTTTAGGTTTCTAGGTCAATTCTTGGTCGATACTTTGCTAAATTAGGTTTTCTAAGGCATACTAGTCATTATCTAGGTTTTCTAGCTAATATTAGACAATACTAGCTAATATATATATGTTATATACCATACAATATATATATGTAGACTCATGCCTATTACGCTATGCATTTACCCTTAGCCCATGTCTGCTATGCATTTACCCTTCACCTGCCCAACATATACCAATATGTAATTACCCTTGTCTATTACCTTAACAAATCCTATAGCCTACATATAAACATTTCCATTACCTATACCAATGTTAAGGTAATACCCAATACCTTGTGTACCCTTACCAATTTACCTACTAACCATACTCTAACATTCCTCATTTACATGTGCAAACACACACAAGAACACACGTCTACCTACTCTTACCTACCATCACTATACACTATTGTGTAGTGCTTCCTCACTGCCTACTGATACACATCCATTGAAACACACTCACAAATGTAGATAGCTGAAATTGCACCTACACTGGTCTGTACATTACAATATCCTAAATTTTGATACTAGAACACCAGTGTCACATCCCTATTTTAAAAATTAGGTATATGCCCGTATTTGGTATTTTGGTGACTTTTAAATTTTGTATTTGTTTAAATTTTAATTTTTTCTGGAATTGGGTTGGCCTAGGTTGTCTAGGCCTGACATTTAGTTATTGTTGATGTTATTGAATTTCTATTAGTATTATTTATTATTATTATTATTGGAGTTAGTGTTGTTAACTTCATTATTAGGATTAATCTTATTCTTATTATTTTTATTATCATTATTATTTAGTATTTATGTATTTATTTATTTATTTATAAATTCCTAATAGCTACCCCCTCCCCTTTTTCCCTAACCCTAATAACTCTCCCTCTCTCACTCTCCTCACAGCCGCTCAATTCTTCCCCTCTCTTCACTCTCTCTCCCCCGATTTCCACTTCCTCTCTCCCTCTACTGGAGTAGCAGCCCCCCATCTCTCTCATCTCTCATCTCCCTCTCACTCCCCCGAGCTCCTCTCCTCTCATTCTCTCAATCTCTCTGTCTCTCTCCCGAGCTCCCTTATCCTCTCCTTTCTCCCGACGTCTAGCCCGGCCAGGTCCGTCGCAGCCACCCCCTAGCCGCTACCACCGTCGCCATCCCTATCACGACCATCACTTCCGCCACCGCCAGCCCCAACGCCTCTACCACCACTTTCAGTGCTGCTACCATCATCGTCGCCGTCGTCGCCTCCACCGTACCCCTCCCGACGACGAGCCTCGCCCCCTCCTTCTCTCTTCCTTGCCAAAGGTCAAGCGCCGTCGGCAGGCCGACTCGACCTGGCTGTGCCCGAAATCTCCTTCGCCTACCTCTCTCTCCTCCTCGGGTCATGCACCTCTGATGCATGCCATCTCGAGCAGCGCACTGCCTTGTGCAGTGTGCCATGTCGAGCAACACATCCTCAGTTGGTGCACTCCCTCGTTTCCTGTGCCTCTCGAGATGCGTATACCTTGGTGTGCATGTCTCCTGAATTTTTGTGCTATCCCGATCCACGTATTGCCTTGGGCAGCGGGACGCCTCGAGCCTCACGCTATTTCGGGTATCGTGCCATCTTGATTTGTGCACCGTTTCGATTTTGTGTCTTGGCCTTTGTGCCTATTTCATGATCTGGGCC
Organism: Iris pallida; assembly: GCA_029216955.1. NCBI lineage: Eukaryota > Viridiplantae > Streptophyta > Magnoliopsida > Asparagales > Iridaceae > Iris > Iris pallida. The sequence continues at coordinate 13,452 of JANAVB010032900.1, forward strand.
GCATCGATTTGTGCGTATATACCGATTTGGGTGTGTAAAACCCCTAAATTCTACTATTTTTTTTATTATTATTAAATTGCATGGATTTAAAAATTTTGTACTGTATGTCACGTAGTCGTATTGTACGTCGTATGCAAAATTTTCGTTTGCTCGACGAGTACGAATATGTGCGAGCGTACATATTTTATAAAAACATTTTCTTTTCTATTTTAATATACACTTCAAAATTATATAATTATTATTCTTGCTATAAAAAGGCTTTTGTTTCTAAAAAGTTATTAATCATAAATAATATTTTGTATACTAGAAAAGCCTAATTATGTAAAGGATATTTGTTGCATACAAATATTTCGTTATTTATTAATTGGTCTATTTTAAAAAAAAGTATAATTTTCGAAATGTATTAATAGTAATATTTTATTGTTCAAAAAGATATTTAAAAATATTTATTATTTTTGAAATTATTATTATTGGCATTTTGAAAGATATTTTTGGAAGTTATTTTGGCCAATTAAATCTTGATTTAATGTTTGAAATTATTTAAATAGATAAAACTAATATCTATAATTGATTTGATTTTAAACTAAGAGATTTAATTTGATTTAAATGAGATTTGGATTTGGATATTGATTTGATTGCTTTTAAATTAAATTTGGAAATATCCAAATTTGGGTTTCAACTATTCCTAATCATTATCTAATTGGAATTCCCACATCCTATAAATATAGGCAGGTACTCCTCCACATTATTCCATCCACCAAATTTCTACCAAAGTGTGTGCTCGTGTCCATGTCGCTCCCCATTCTTATTCCATGTTATTACATATACATTATTTTCTTCCGTGTCGGACACACCCCGACATCAATAAATTCCTAAACTCTAGTCCTAATCCTAAATCCTACCCGTCTTGTCCGCGCCTTCGCCGTACCCGTCTCCTGTCACAGCACCCCGCCTCCTCGGCCACCCATCCTCGCCACCCGACCCAATCACCCCAGCCCCGCTGACACCACCACCGTGGTCATCCTCCTCCTGGACAAACACATCACCACCGTCGAACTCCCGACCACCCCGCTGACCGACCACACCCGATCCCCTGCCCTCTCCGACTTCACCGTTCACAGCACCACCACCATCGACCACATCGTCACCACAAACCATCACCAGCCAATCCCACAGCCAAACCCGCCACCGCGACGGCTCCCCACCTCCGGCGGTCCACCTCCATAACTCCAGATCCCGTCGACAACACAGCCGACCACCGCCAAAACCCCACCGGCCACCACCACAGTAGGCAAAAAAAAATATAAACATAACCCAAAAGCTCACCTCCGGCGAGATCCGCCGCATGCGTCGCC
>JANAVB010032901.1:0-43703 GCA_029216955.1 Iris pallida
ATAGTAGACATGTCTTGAGAGATTAGTGGCATGTGCGCCACGTCATCCTTCTTTGGAAATAAAATTGTCTCAACTTTATCTGGTTGCGCAGCTTCGTCAACAAGTTAAACTGCGCCCGATTAGACTGCGCTTGGACATGTGGCAGCTTTTGAGAAACAATTGTTCAGATTGCGCCTAGATGCAACTAAGGATTTTGTTTTAGATTGCGCCTAGGCGCAACTCATAAGACGTGCAGGACAGCTGTCAACCAACTCTCCTTGAGCGGCACAATTTGAGGGATTCGAAGAGATTTTTCTAGTTTACTGTGCTGTCAGTTGTCAGTGTTGTCAGGTAATAATGGCCATTAAATGTCAGATGCCACGTAGACTTTGGCACAATATGACTGGGTGCAGTCTGATATATGGTGCAACCTGATCAATGGCACAGTTTGATCTTTGAGCTCTATTATTAGTGGTGCAGCTTGATTTTTGGGACGCAACTTGATTTCTGAGTAGTAAATACATGGCGCAACTTGATTTTTAGGCCCTATAAGACCCCCTTCAAAGTTTTCAAAACTTAAAAATATTTCAAAGTTTTGAAATACTTTAAATTTATAAAAGTGTGCCAGTCAACGCCCGGTCAACACAATTAAATCTCTTTCTCGAAAACACTCAATCTCCTCTTCATCTTTCCGAGTTTCATTGATGATTTTCAGTTTCCCATGAGGAATATGAAGAGTCAGTTTGGTGATATATATGTAGGGGTTGATCTTTGTACTTTATTCTTCACTTATGTAATTTTGATGGCATCTAAGAAGAAGGAGATGGAGACCAATGCTGTCACTGAAATCGAGTCTCCTGAAGCGAAACCCGACGTCACGCCTTCGATTTATTTATTGGAGGCTGACCCGTCATTGAGGGCGGTGAACTTTTAGACTGTTTCGGTTTAAACCTAACAATCTTCAATCGCTCGAGTGGTGGGCCGTCCTCTGAAGAGTGCGGCGATTCAGAAGGATTCCTTAATCTGATGCGTCGCTCGGGGATCCATACAAGAATTAGACGTCGCCCTTCATCAGACCGATAAAGACAAGAAAAAGGAATAATGTTTAAGCGTGTCAACTTTCTATTCTCTTTTCTTGTGTCCTTGTCTGTAGGGTCCACCCATCTTTATGTAATGAAATCTATAATTTCTAATATATTATGTGGCTGTGATTTCAAATGGCGCACGTAGATGTATTCCTTTGGCTAATTCAATGCTTACTATTTCATTTGAGAGACACATGGCAGCCATCACATGGTTTCATATGCCTATTGTTTAGTTCTTTTCCGAAATAGACTCCTAGAATGACGCACCTGTTTCATCTTCAACACTTTTAAAAGGATAACCAGAAACGAAAGAGACATTCATACATTCTCAAAACAAATGGCTTCTCACAAGGTTTTACTAACCATAAGTTTACTTGCGCTACTTCGTCCTGATGCTATTCGTTTGCATGTTGCGCCTTCAAAAGTTGGTAAGTTTCAACAAAGAACCAATGGTATGAGCATTTTTCTTTTGCACCACTTTGAAGATAGGTACTGATTTACACATTGTAGATGCTGTTGATATGCGCTAACTGTTTTTGATAATAGGCACGCACTGTGATCCAGTATTTAGCTTCGATCAGAGGCGTGCTCTGCTGATAGGCGCCTGTTTGATCGACGCGCACTGTTGGCAAATGTGCCTGTTGATCGGCATACAGTTTTGATATGTGCCTGTTTGATCGACGTAAACTATTGAGATGCACCTGTTGATCGGCACACGGTTTTGATATGTGCCTGTTGATCAGCGCACATTGTTGAGATGCACTTGTTGATCGACGCACATTTTTGATATGCGCCTGTTGATCAGCACACACTATTGAGATGCGTCTGTTGATCGGCGCACAGTTTTGATATGTGCCTGTTTGATCGATGCATACTGTTGAGATATGCCTGTTGATCAGCGCACAGTTTTGATATGCGCCTTTTGATCAGCGCATATTGTTGAGATGTGCCTGTTGATCGGCACGCAGTTTTGATATACGCCTGTTGATCAGCACACACTGTTGAGATACGCCTGTTGATCGGTGTGCAGTTTTAATAGATTTTACTAACTTTTCTTTCTTTACTCATATTTATAGAAGTTTGGTTGACAAGCTTCTTCAAAAATGGCATCGGTGACCTGGATGCTGTAAAGAGCATTCTTCTGACACCCACATCAGACAGCTCATGTGATTCTGACACTCAAATTAGACATCTCAGGAATCTTTATGTTTAAGAAGGGTCTTCCTCAGATGGTAGGAAGAGCCTTTATACATGAGAGTTGGATGGTGGAGAGACAGAATTAGGAATCGTATCACAAGGGTGATCTCATTCCTAGTTCTCTTGGCGGGCCATCTTATCTCCACCAGTTGTATTGACAGCAGCTTATCTTTGAGCTGCTATACTCTGTGGTTCTTCTCTCGTCTTTCTGAGAGAGAAGACCAGAGTTGATTCCGTTGTCTGGCTCGTTGCTTCAGGTCGAGACGACAAGGAACTGGCACCAACAAATTAGAAGATCCAAAGGTGTAATAGATCTTCATTTGTTATATTTAGAATAAAAATCCGAGATGTAGTAGATTTCCATTAAGATGTATCTATGTTTTTAAAGAAGGAATAAAGAATGATTTTTCTCTCCATTATGATTTGATTTTGATGTGATGATATGGAAAACAGAATCCAAGAGAAATGTGGATGTGATAAGTTGCTGATGTGAATAATCAGAATTCAGAAGTATGGAAAATGCGAATTCTCGTTATGAAAAGTGAATGGTCACTTCAATTTTCGAGGAAGAAATAATAAATGAATAGTCATTTCGACTCTCGAGAAAAAAGAATAAATAAATGAACGATCACGTCGATTTTTGAAGAAAGGTCAATGAATGATCAGTTATAAATGAACGAACAGTTATAAATGAACGAACAATTATAAATGAAATAAACAGTTGGGCTCCTTTCAAAAGGTCACATCAGTTCTCGAGGTTGACTGCCTAGTTGTTCTGTCTATATACAGAACAAAACCTTCATAGATATCATCAATTTCTTTCCTTTCTGTATAGAATGTCTTCCAAAGATTTGCTCACTCCGAAGATTGAAGGAAAGACTGAGACACCTCCTGCTGATCATCCGATGCCTCCTCAGAAAGAAAGGGGTGAAGGCTCAACCGCTCCTGTACCAGGACAGGACATGATTGCGAAGCTGGTGGAGCCTGGAAAGACTGCCGAAGAAGAGGCATTAAGGATGGCTGCTTGTAAGTTTTTTGTGAGTTCAGACAATGAGATGTTTGAACTATTGGCAAACTATGTATTTAATCATGAAAGGTCGGGGCCTCCTCCCCGTCCTTAATATTATGTAACTCCATCCCGCTTTTGAATAAGATGGACTTTTATTTACATCATGTCTCTGAAATAAAGTACATTTTGCTTTTATACATAATATTTTTTGAGAAATTTGCCATTGATAGGCATCGTAGCCACTATGCCATCCATATCTGTTAATTGATAGGCTCCATTTGAGAAAACTTTATTTACCACGTACGGCCCTTCCCATTTTGCCTCGAACTTACCTTTGCTCATATGTGTCATAGTCATAGGACGTCTGACTGTAAGAACTAACTCGTCTTCCTGAAATGTTTGCACTCTGACTTTGCGATTGAAAGCTTTTAAAATGTGGGCTTAATAAAGTTCAATGTGTTGTTGAGCTAGTAGCATTTTCTCGTCGAGCGCCTCCAATTCTTGAAGTCGAAGACAATCATTATTTTCTGTAGTAAGCTCATTAGCAATGGCGATTCTCAATGATGGAATTTGAATCTCCAGAGGTAAGACAGCTTCACATCCATATACTAGAAAAAAAGGTATACAACCTGTGGGGTTACGGACAGTAGTGCGATATGCCCATAGACATTCTCCAAGTTTATCACTCCAATTACGTTTGTTAATAGAGACAAACTTTTTAAGAAGTTTGATAATGGTCTTGTTGAATGCTTCGGCTAACCCGTTAGCCGCAGGATTATAGGCCGTAGAGGCGACATTATTGATTCTGTTGTCATCACAGAATCTATTAAACTTCTGGCTGATAAATTGTAGCCCATTATCATGGATGATTCGGCAAGGGACCCCAAATTTGTATATCACATGATGTTTGATGAAGTTGATGACACTACTAGTCTTTACATGCACCGATGTCCTTCAGCCAAAGGTATAGCTTCTGTCCATTTGGAGAAATAATCGGTTATAACTAAGATGAAACGATGTCCTTTATATGAAGGAGGATTGATAGGGCCAATTATATCCATGTCCCAAGCTTCGAAGAGCCATGAGACAGCAGTCGGATAAAGAAATTCCGATGGTTGATGAATAAAGTCTATATGAATTTTACATGCACGGCATTTCCTTGCATAGTCAATAGCATCTGATACCATAGAGGGCCAGTAGTAGCCCATACGTTGAATACAATCCTGTAGTTTAGGACCAGGCTGGTGTGCTCCATAAACGCCATCATGAGCTTCGTGCAATATCTATTTTGCTTTATCACCTACAAGACATGTCAAGAGTAATCCATCAAAAGTTCTTCGATAAAGAGTTTTAGTAGTATGATTATAATAGAATCGAAGCGATCGGCGACGAATACTTATAGCTTCCTTAGGATCTTCTGGCAATATGTCATGTACTGCAAAATCAATGAAAGGTGTTCTCCAGTCCTCACTAATGACATTGACTTCAGTTAGATTGCTGAATTTAATGTTGTGGTTTTTTTCAACACAAAATAGTTCTCTATTAAAGATAACAACCATTTGTTGTCTTATGACTGGCACTGCCAATACCACAGCTAGGTTAGCTAAGGCATCGGCTTCTGTATTGCATGTGCGACGGACATGTTCGATGAAGAACCCTTTGAATGAAGAAGCTATTCTGATTGGTGCTTCATGGTATGGTACCAAATCTTGATGTCGAACTTCATATATGCCTCTAACCTGATTAATAATCAGCTTAGAGTCACCATATACTTTGAGATATTTAATATTCAATTGTTTGGCTAATTAGAGTCCAATGAGCAAGGCATTGTATTCTGCTACATTGTTAGAGCATGATTCGTCCAAAGAATAAGTCCTTTGAATAGCTAATCCATCGGATGAAACGAAAATAATTCCCACTCCAGCAACAAGAGTACCTCCAGGTCCAATTCTAGAAGCTCCATCGAAGAACAACCGCCAAGTAAGAAATTCTTCTGAGATCATATTTGATTCTAATGTTTCGTCTGGAATCTCGTCATAGAGTTTAGATGTTTCAGGAACAGGATGAGCTGCTAAGAAGTCAGCAAGTGCCTGACCTTTTACAGACTTTTGAGGAACATAAACCATATCATATTGTGCTAATAATATGGCCCATGTGGCAAGCCTGGAATTGAGTGTACTTGGCTTTTTCATTATGACTTGAAGAGGATTGACTCGAGATATGACATGAATAGTTTGGCCTATGATGTAATGTCTTGTCTTCTGAACAGCAAACATTAAGGCTAAACATTCCTTCTCCACCGGACTATAACGGTGTTCAGCTCCAATCATCGTTCAGCTAAGATAGTAGATGGCTTGTTTATGACCTTCCTTGTTCTTCTGAGCTAGCAAAGCTCCCAATGAATGATCCATTGTCCGAACATACATTAAGAAAGGTATTCCTGAGATTGGTGAAACAAGAACTGGTGGACTCATTAAATACCGCTTTATGTCATCAAATGCTCGTTGACATTCTTCCGTCCAAACGAAAGATACACGTTTCTTCATTAATTGAGTAAATGGTCTGCAACGTCCAGATAAATTCGAAATGAACCGCCTGATGTACGCAAGTTGACCTTAGAATCCTCGTAGCTCTTTTAGGTTGCGTGGAGGACGCATCTCTTGAATGGCTTTGATCTTCTCGGGATCAACGTGTATACCCTTAGAGGTAATGACGAAGTCGAAAAATTTGCCACTAGAGACACCCAAAAAAGACTTGGTGGGGTTCATTTTGAGTTGATGCTGGCGCATTAGATTGAAAATAGTACTTAAATCCTGAATGTGATCTTCCTTTAGACGACTTTTGACAGCAATAACGTCAACATAGCATTCGACAGTCTTTCGTAAATGATCTCAAAAGATAGTACTCATAGCCCGCTGGTAGGTTGCACCTGCGTTCGTAAGACCAAACGGCATAACTGTATAACAGTATACTCCTCGATGAGTACGAAATGAAGTATGTTTTTCATCTTCAGGATTCATCCGGATTTGATTATATCCAGAAAATCTATTAATAAAAGAAATTCGTTCGAATCCACATGTGTTGTCGATCATGACATCAGTAATTGGGAGAGGGAATTCATCTTTAGGGCAAGCATCATTGAGATCCCAAAAGTCTATACAAACTCGAACCTTTTTCGTCTTCTTCAGAACTAGTACAACGTTGGCTACCCAGTCAGGATGCTGTTCTTTTCTGATAAAACCACAAGCTATAAGCTTTTTGACTTCATCATCAATTGCATCCATCATTTCAGGCTTGAATCGTCGTTGTTGTTGTTTGACTGGCTTGGCATTCGACAAGATATTAAGTTTGTGAGTTGCAACTTGAGGATCCAATCCTAGCATATCTTCATAACTCTAGGCGAAGACATCGATATATTCGCGAATAAGGTGAATTAATTCTTGTTTATCATCCTCTGAAAGATTCATGCTAATAAAGATTGGTCATGATACACCCTTTTCTCCAATATCAACCTGGACTAGTTGATCCTCAGTAGGTGGTTCTCATTGTTCAAAACGAAGTTCCTACTGATTGTCCATCCTTTGTGCCCAAGGGTCAACTTCAGGAGCTTCTTCAATGTCATCTTCATCATCTTCTGAGAATTCGGCAGACACCATGTTAGAAGATACTGTCACCCTATGAACATGACCAATACTGGTATCAGAATCTCATAAGATAGAATCAGAAGAGTTAGATCATTCTTCTTCATCAGATTCAAAAGGTTCTGGAGTTAGAAGCAGTGAGGCATAACCTAGTCCCCGCTTCATTTTACTGTGGTATTATTGTGATTTTCCTTTTGGAAAAGAAATACGAATAGGAGTTCATCTTCCTTTACCGTTGTTGAGGCCTGTTCTGAAATTATAGCCCATTTTACGGATGATTGCTTTGGATTATGGACTATAGCGACGTAATTGTAGCCTTCATGTATCATCTCTATTATCATTATAGAGCATGACTTTTTGTTCTTCTTTTTGTTGAAGAATATAGGCCTTTCATCTTTCTTTCGAGACGGTACTAAGAAGTACGAATCTTGTATTGAATCCAATGATACCACGTTTCTTAGAGATGAACGTCTTCTATTATAAGTGGTTTAAAGCTATCTAGCATATCCAAATAACATTGAGTATAGTAAAAGACATCAGTGTACTGCAAAGGAGATGCTTTATTGATTTTTACACCATCATTTACAACATGAACTTTAGCCTTAGCAGGCTTAGTCAGATTGATGACAAGAGGGGAAGAAGAAAAACGAAAAGGAGGAGGGGTTTTTTTACGACGAAGGTCGATTATAAGCGGCTCATAAGAGGTGAGCTCTCTTTGTTCTTGACTATCACCAGGAAGCTGCTTCTCATGGGAAGGAAGATAGATAGTCAATGGTTTGGACGACTGAGGACAAGAAGTATGTCCTTTGACAATGATCACCAAAGTATCATTTGATATAACCTTCTGTTCTTCATCTGTGTCCATTGCCAAAAATACCTTCATGAATTCCTCTTTGTACATGCGAGAATCGTTGCAGTATGCTTCAACTCCTTTGAAAGGATTCATATCTGCAACCTCTTTTTGGACTTCTCCATTACCATCCACATATTTGAAACATTGGTGGAGAGTAGGAGGTACAATATTGTGTTCATGGAGGAATGGTCTTCCTAACAAAGCATTATATGAGCCATGATTGTTAATCACATAGAAAGTCACCTTTGTACGAAGGTTGCCAATTTAAAGTTTTAGGCGTATCTTCCCCAAAGATTCACTTCTTCTTTGATTGAACCCCAAAATGGTAGTGATAGTTGTAGACAGGTTATGCACTGGGATCTTCAAAGCATCTAGCAAAGACTTTGGCATGATACTAAGAGCAGACCTTGGGTCAATCAGAATACGATCGACTTTCATGGTGTCCACATACCCCGTAAAATAGAGAGGACGATCATAACGATTGTCTTCTAACAATATGTCATCTTGTGTAAAAGTAATATTGGACATTAGTTCAAATACACTATGACAATGTGCACAGCTGACTGGTTCCTTTTCAGGCTTTTTGAGAAGAGAAAGACAAGCATCAGCTTGCATCAAAGCTTCACTTAACGTTTTTCGAGTTTCTTTTGAGAGACGTAAGAGTTCAAAGATTGACAATCTCGTCAGAGTATTGGCTAATTGAGCCAATATGTCAAAGTTATATGGCTTCTCGAGTCCAAGAGACGAGAACTTTTTCAGTGCTTTGTTAAAGCGAACAGGTTATATTCCTTTGTCTGCTGATGTCAGTTTGAGAGGAGTTGGTTCCACTACAGGCAGGGATGTAGATGGTATATTCTCAGCAGGAGAAGATGATGTAGGAGGAACAACAAGAGATGGGGCAGAATTCTCTTAATTTTTGGGGTATTCCCGAAGGTAGGGTTTTCTAGATCTAGTACCAATTAGAATTTCTTCTTCTGCTACTGGTTCAAAAGATACCATGTTGCAGTTCTTGGTTTTAGTTTTGGAGTGCTTCTTTTGCTTGGAAGAGGAAGGTGCTTTGAAATCTACTACCAGATCTGGATGAATCCACATGATCTTCCCTCTGTCAGTTGATGGCGGAACAAGACCCTCATTTTGGAGAGGTGGAAAGTCACCAAAATGTACAGAGATGACATTAGCTGTCACCGTCTTCTCGTTTTGTTGCAGAGTAATTGCTCCAGAGTTGACCAACTCCTGGATTTTGCCCTTGAGCACGTAGCATGCTCTGGTTGGATGCCCTATAAATCTGTGATAAACACAATATTTAGGGTGGTCAGTTTTACCTACTTCTTCTGGCTGTTTTGCTTCTGGCAGTTGAAGCTTATTGCTTTTGATCAAGCAATCAAAGATACTTAAAGTATTATCTTCATCAAAAGAATACTCTTTTTTCGGACGAGTTGTTTTCGGCGGTGGTGCTGATGGAGTGGGTGCTGTCTGAGTAACGTTGACAGCCAAAGACTCCTTGCCCTTGAGATTGATGGCCAGTGTTTCTTTACCCTTATGGTTATTCTGGCGATTACTCCCGGGTGTAGAATATTCATCTTGGTTAGGATGGGTCATTTGAACTCCAAACTGTTTGAACTTTTTGGTACTGACTTCTGCCGCCTTGGCATTCACCATGAAAGAAGGCCAATCCTGGAATTGTGTAGATTCCGTCCACATACTGATAATAGGCAACAAATTTGATTTGCAGGTGTCTATTGTTACAACAGATGGAGTTCTTAAAGGCATTTTAAGTACCTCTCGGCGGAATCTTTCAATGAAACTCTCTGTAGATTCATTGTGTCTTTGTTTAATTTTAATGAGGGCAAATATTGGCATGTCGTTGACTCCCTCATAAAATCGTTCCAAGAACATTTGCTTGAAACCAGCAAAAGAAGTTATGTATCCATCTGGCAAACTACGATACCAATCGTATGCTGCATCAGCTAAACAACCGACGAACACTCTGGTAAGGAGAGCATCATTTGGCTGTAATTGGTCAGTCATCACTTCAAAGTGATTGATATACTGACTTGGAGAAGTGCTGCCATCAAACAACATAATGGTTGGGAGCTTGTATTTAGGAGGGAATAGAACCTCCTTCCACTCTGTCAGATATGGCTGCTTTATGCCCAGTCTTTGTAGGCCATCCTTCTGCTTGAAGGTCTCAAATTAAGTACGTAAGAGTTTCATGGCCTCATTAGCATCCCCTGATGTTTGGGAATTGATAGGCTGTTTAGAATTGCTGGGAGGAAAAACATCGTAGTAATTACCACCCCCAGCCCCAGACTGACTTGGATCAGCTTGAACTGGTATAGAAGCAACCTAAGGAGGTGGTACCCCCAGACTAACAGGTACAGAAGATACTATAAGCTCAGGATTTGTAGCAGGGTTTATAACTGGTAGCACTGTATGTTGAGCCACGATTATAGTATACATACTTACGACCATCTCAGCCATGGTCTTCAGTTTGTCCTCTAGTGCCACAATTCGTTGCTCCTGACTGGTTGAAGTAGAAGCATCTTGATCTTCTGTAATGGCATATGCCGTCACTTCTCTTGCTGCTATTGACGAGATAGTTTGTTCAGAACTTTCACTATCTGTATCAAACTCCGAAAAAGATTCTTCTCCTAGATGAGCGATGCGGAGATCTTCTTGATTAAAGACACCTTGGTTCAAGTTTCGACTTCTTGATCTGGTGTATTGAAAGACCCCTTCACTGGATGCATGAATCCGATCTAGGTATTGATGACTGGAATTACGGGATGATTACGTCTTGGACGTTTCCCACCCCCAGTGCCTTGAGAAGTCATGTTAACAGAAGCATATAATAGCTCGTCTTCATCTTCTATTATAGGTTCAGAAGTTGAAGCATAGTTCAGACGATCGAAGACAGATCTTCTAGTTAATTGGCAGCAACACTTGATGACGACTTCGTGAAGGCAATGGCGGCCTGAAGAGTGATTTAGAGGTGAAGGAGACATCTCTGTAATCTTCCGTCTTTGTGTAAGACGTTCTCGGAGATCAGTCACCACTACAGGACGAAAAGAAGTAGGAGAAACATATTCCTTAATGATGTTAGAAACATGCCTCCTATTCTTCAGATGTTTAGTTTCCTGAGTGTACAAAGATGTACTCAACTTATTAGCATAAGTGGTTGGATCTTTCATTACAAACTTTGGCTTCTGGTATAGATTGACCTTTGGCATAGGGTTCTTTCGTTTCACCAAAGTTGATACTGGTTGACGCCTATTGAGATAAGCGCATAAATCAGAAAAATTCTGCTCTAGGTGTCTCTGTTTGTGACACCATCAAATTTTCTTGATTAGATCTTAAAATTTGTAAGGTTGGAAGATCTTGACCAGACTCCATAGGGGTAGGCAAGATGCCTCTTTGATCAGTATTCTTTCCGATATCAGAGATTCGAAGACCTCTGTTTAAAGGAATAGAATCTGATATATCTTCCTCTGAGTCATGGACCAGGGAAATTTTAGAAAAGACCAAAGGGTACTTTTCTTTATTTTGTAGAGGGTTAGCTAAGAAGCATTTCCCTCTATTTTGTTGTTGAACCGTCTCAGGCACAGGTAACATGAGTTGAAGAAGTGTCAAAGGACCCTTCCCTTTGTACTGTCTAGTGCTAGCACTAGAACATTGCTTCTCCAAGTTCAGAACCGGAGAAGAAGAGGAAATAGCCAAAAGATTAATTTCCTTGGGTTGTGCCAGAGCAGCATGGTGTGCAAACTGTGCCTGGGCAATAGAATACATAGGTTGCGCTCGGGCAAAATGGGCTACTAATTGTACTTTGGCAACAAGATGAGTAGGTTGCGCTCGGACAACATGGGCCACTAGTTGCACTTTGGCAACAAGATGAGAAGGTTGCACTCGGGCAACAGGGGGAATAGACTGCATCTTGGCAGTAAGCTGAGTAGGTTGCGCATGGGTAATAGAAGCAGACTGCGCGTGGGCTACTGAGGCGGATTGCGCCTTAGCCCCTGAGCGCTCAGGTTGCGCCTGGGCAACAGCAACAGTGGAAGACTTAGGAGCCCACACAGTCCTATTCTTGGTGATAGCCACAGTGCGCTTATTGCTCTTGGTGTTAATCATATTCTCGTAGGCTGTCTGGTTGACTTGAACAACCAGAGTCTTCTGCATCTTGCCGATCGATGCAGTATCATATTGAGTTTTCACCTTCTCGTCGGAGGAGAAACTCGTCCCTAGCAGAGTCATAATTTTGTTTGCAAAAACAAAAAGTTGTTCTATTACAAACTTTTGAAAAGAGTACAAAAGTACAATTTGAATTCTGGAAAAGTACAACTATAGGAATCTGATCAGAAGACGATCACTTTATCCCTTGGACTATGTAAACTTGAAGACTAGAGCCTCTGGAGAATGCAGCAACAATTTCGTAAGAGTTCTTGATCTCTGTGTCTGTCCTTTAACAATGATTGGAAACTCTATTTATAGAGTTCTGGAAATAACTATTTTGGCAGTTATTCTGATGTGCGCGAGGCTGGATTGCGCCACATTGGGCTGTGCCAACCTCATGTTGTGCCAACTTTCATTCAGTTATCAGTCGTGTACTAACTGTATTTAGACGCGTGGCATCATGTGATTGAGATGCACGTGGTCGTATACAGGATAGTGGACACGTCTTGAGAGATTAGTGGCATGTGCGCCACATCATCCTGCTTTGGAAATAAAAATTGTCTCAACTTTATCAGGTTGCGCGAGCTTCAGTCAACAAGCTAAACTACGCCTGATTAGACTGCGCCTGGACATGTGGCAGCTTTTGAGAAACAGTTGTTCAGATTGTGCCTAGGCGCAACTAAGGATTTTGTTTTAGATTGCAACTAGGCGCAACTCATAAGACGTGCAGGACAGCTGTCAACCAACTCTCCTTGAGCGGCACAATTCGAGGGATTCGAAGACATTTTTCTAGTTTACTATGCTGTCAGTTGTCAGTGTTGTCTGGTAATGATGGCCATTAAATGTCAGACTTCACATAAACTTTGGCGTAATATGACTGGGTGCAGTCTGATATGTGGCGCAACCTGATTAATGGCACAGTTTGATCTTTGAGCTCCATTATTAGTGGCGTAGCTTGATTTTTGGGACGCAACTTGATTTTTGAGTAGTAAATACATGGCGCAACTTGATTTTTAGGCCCTATAATGAGTCACTAAAGTCAACACATGCAAAAAGTCTCCGAATGCTGAAGTAAATATTACTAATGTTCTCAGAATAGTCAAATTAGCTAGGATTGCATGTCCTTAAGTCCAATTCTGGACACAGAAGCAAAACGGTAATTTTAGGTCAAAATGGTATCCGTGATGGACCCGCTTTGCACCGAAAAGTATGCCAGAGTCGACGGTCTCCAAAGTCGTCAAACTATATGTCAACAGGTCCGGTTTTTTGATACGAACCCAACCGTATGTCCAAAGTTGGATTCCGACGGGCCGAGCACAAAATCGTCCGTTGAGTCGGATAGTGGGACCCGCAAAACGGTGGTCCGATTCAACTGTCTCAGAATGGGACCAAACTTGGCATACAGGACCAAAAAATGATACGGTCCTATTGGCGCAAGTTTCTTCTCGATCTGATGAGCGTGCACAAAGTAATTGAGAAATTTGCACAGTGACCGATACGGTAAACTTCGACGGATACGCATCAAATTCGTCGCGCACGTGCGACCAATTTGAATTCCGTCAAAGCCCACACGTCCATGAAGCCGATACGCACATTTTGATGCTTTCGATTCGCGACCATGTCGCCCGGATTGGCGGGACGCACGTCGTATCGAAGAATTTTATTATTTTTAAAACAGGTTTTTCATGAATTTTGGGATCCGATTTCTCGATGCATAGTCGATGAAATCGACTTCTACGAATTGGGTTGTGGAGCCCTACATGTTTTCTATAACTGTGTTCAAGCAAAATTTCTAATCTAGCGTTAGATCGATCGAAATCGATCTTCAAACGCAGATGATTGTACTGTATTTGCCCTATTTTCGAACAGGTTTTTTGATCGACTTTGGGTCGATTTCCAGGATTGATCGCGCGATTATAATAGATTATAATTAGAGGGTTTTAAAGTGGTTGTGTTGGGGTCATGCCTGAGCAATCGGTTCGTAAAACGGCGGAGTAACGACGGAGAAATCATGTCTCGAACGGGTGCATCTGCAGCCGCTGTTGCTGCGATTCCTCTGTCCTCGCGCGTTCGTGCGCTGCCATCCATGGCAGTGCTCGGCCTACCGCCGGCGACGTGCAGCGGCATGCACGCAGGGGTCACGCGTGGGTTCGGGTAGGGCTAGGGTTAGATGAGAACTCCTTCCCTCTATCTATATATATACAAAGTTTGCCGCTCATGAGGTCGGGTTTTCCGTTCGGGATTGCATAGTTTTGGGGTTTTTTTTTGCTAGTCCTAGCCGGGCTGGGTCTGCTTGGCATGGGCCTGCTGCTGCTATTGTTCTTTTTTCTCTTTTCTATTTCTTTTTCTATTCCTTTATTCTAGCATATATATATATATATATATATATATATATATATATATATATATATACACACACATATACATATATATAATATATACCCACTTATATATGTATATTTATATATATATATATATATATATATATATATATATATATATTATATATATATATATATATATATATATATATGTATATTTTTTTTTGTATATATATATATATATATATCTATATATATATATATATATATATATATATATATATATATATATATATATATATATATATAAATATATATATATATACATATATACACACATATACATATATATAATATATACCCACTTATATATGTATATTTATATTTACATAAACATACACATATATTTAATATATATTTATATATTCATACACATACAAATATTTAATATTTATTTATATATTCTTACACATACACGTATTTAATATTTATTTATATATACATACACGTACACATATAAATATATAAGCCATATTTACAAAATAATATAAACAATGATTAACTAATATTTTTTATTAAATCCTAAATACTAAAATTTGTAAATAACAAACTCTGGGTGTGCACACAAAACACTGTGTCTGCTCATTACGAATATATTTACACTCAAAAATATATAGCCCAATATTCCCAAAAGTCGACTAAGATATTTTTAAGGAAATCATTTGACATACTTAAAAATCAAATATTATTTAAAATATTAAGGATATATATATGGTATACGTATAACCAACTTTTATAAAATTGCTACTATGTCACTAAAACAAATACCCCTTAAAATATATCCATACGAACGTCTTTATCACACTGCATCACTACATGGGCTTGGCTTGGTATGGGTCCAGTCCGGGCTAGTTTGGTATAACTGGGTCTCCTAAACGTCAAATAATATTAATAATGCATAATTAAACTATTTATAATGGTCATGTCAGAACTTAGCTTTGTTTTCCAAGTTAGGACATCACTATGCCTCGACCTTCCCTGGCATGGCTAATACACTAGTCAAAGCACGCCACTACACTATCCGTGTCACGATTTCTAGTCACCTTGTACTCCAATTCCTAACCATTGCTAAAATTATTTACCATAATAATTAACTAAATAATTATTTATAAAAATCTAAAAATTACCATTTAAATAAAATAAATAATAATAAAAATATTTCAAAATTTTTGGAAAGGGGAGCTACATTTCTTTATTGGCGCAAGGCACCACAAATCGAGTACGCCTAAGAGATCCTGCGCTGAGGGTCCCCGAGTACAAAAAAGAATTCTGGGGAATGGGACGATGGAGATCGAGCGGCAGTTGCTCCTTTACTCCGTTGACACTCCGATTACAAAAGTAGGGGAAAACCTAAGAAAATTGCTAACTCTCGGCTCACAGGCAAGAATTACAGCAATTTGGCTCTTGAAAATGCTCTATGTTCTGTGTTATGAAGAGGGATGAGGCCCCCCTTTTATAGTCATTCTAATGATGTTATGCGCCCACATAAGGAAACACACTAGTTTTTATGTGGGCGCATAGTCCTACTTTGGGCGCATAGGATGTAGGCGCATACAGGCTGCGAGATCATGGGTTGGTCGTGGTGTTGACGTGGCCACATGCTTCGGTGCACGATTGCTCGTGAAGACTGACGTGGCCGTATGCTTCGGTGCACGTTTTGATCATGGCTTTGACTGAGTCAGTCTTGGGCGCATAGCCATGTCTCAGGCTATGCGCCCTCCATTCGGGAAAGCTAGTCTTGGGTGCATGAAACTTCACTGGCTGGGCGCATGGAGCTTCACTGGTTGGGCGCATGGAGCTTCACTGGTTGGGCGCATGGAGCTTCACTGGCTGGACGCATGGAGCTTCACTGGCTGGGCGCATAGAGCTTCACTGGTTGGGCGCATAGAGCTTCACTGGCTTTGGGTACATAGGGCTTCATTGCTGAAATTTTTTAATGCTTCTACAAGACCCCCTTCAAAGTTTTTGATACTTGAACGAGTTTGAAATACTTTGAAAGAATAATGGATCGTCTTCTCGTGATGCAATGGGCGCGTAACACGGGCCTCTCTTTGGGCGTATAGTGTTTGGCCAGCCCGTCAGAGAGATACGACTGTTGAGATCTTCCTCGAAATTTGAACTGACAGATTCATCGGGGTAGAATTTGAAGCGGTCCATCCTTCATTCGTTGTCTACGTCAGCAAATGGCAGTCACATAGTGTGCAAGGGACTGGTTCTTCATGTGGAGGCATAGGCCATTGTGGGCGCATAGGCGCATAAAGCTATGTGGGCACATAGTATGCGGCCTGTGCCTATAAATAGGCCCTAAAGGAGAGAGAAAGCTCATTGTTCCCTTCTCTTAGAATTTTTTTAGAAACTTCTCATTTTCTTTTTTTGAGAACCATGTCTCCCAAGGTCGCCAAGAGATCCGCGAAAGGCAAGGGGGCTGCGCCGAGTGGCTCTCCTCCCGTGGTAGCGTCCTCGACAGTCCAGGACCCGATTCTGGGTGAGGGCATGCTTCAAAAACAAAGTCTTGAGCGTTAATTTGTGACGCTCGAACTCTTCTTCTGTCGGGACACTTGCGCTTAAGGCAATATGCTTCTGTGAGCATCATTATGCGCCCACAGAATTCATACGTCAACACTGTGGTGTGCCAGGCGCCCACGTGTTACCATATTATGCGCCCTCTAACTGTGGCATGTTATGTGCCCATGTACTGTTCGTGTGTTATGTGCCCACATGTTTGTTTTGGGCGCATATCCCTTTGGGCGCATAGCACCTTGGGCGTATAGCCCTTTGGACGCATAAAAGCCTTTCAGAACTTAGTTTTTCTTGCAGATTTCTGAGTCTGACTTTCCTTCTGTTCCTTTTCATATTTTGTAGGGATCTGGCTAGCAAATTTCTCCAGGACCGGTATTGGCGATTTTAGGCATGGTGAAGATGCAACACTTGACACACACGTCAGAGAGCTCAGGACTCTTCGTATTTTGGAAAGGTTTTCCTCAGATGGTAGGAAGAACCTTTATACATCGAAGAGTCGGACGGTAGTTGGGCGTCATCGTAAAACTTCTGTTTTCACGGTTCTTCAAGTTGGCAAAAGCAACACTAGCGATGTTGTTTTGAAGGTATGGCCTCTTGGAGGAATGAGCCTAGGACGTCCGCAATATGGAGAAGAAAATCACCATTTGTATATGTTGTTAGCATGCTATATTTGCCCTCCAGCGTGTAGCTTCTCGAAGGTTCAACAGCCTTGTTTGCTTCCCAGTAGTAAAACATGACTTCTTTCGAGGGCCACAATACTGCTTTTTTACGAAGGCGTAGTTCTGCCAAACTGACCAAACTATGTGTTGCTGATGAGTAGTGGATTTTTCCTTCTTTTGGACATCAATGTAATCCTTTACTTCTTGTCCAGGTGAAGAGTATTTGCATTAGAGGGCCTAATACAGCATTTGTGTAAAGGGTATCCCGCTGGGGGACCCCCTCTCCCTTTTTTTGGTTTGGTCCTATTGCCCCTTTGTGCATCTGGGAATGCGAGCAAATAGATTTGAAACAAAACCCAACAGAGGTAATATGGTCGTGATAGGTTTTGTGGTCTTGGCACCGTGTCTTTTATATCGGGTTGGGTACATGTGTCAAGTCGGAAGACTATCGGTATCAGAGGTAATGTGGACGTGACACATGATAATCAAGAGTGGTTTTTGGTGGAATAGATTTTCTTGTCAAGTTTGGCTTCTTGTCAGGTATCCCTTCCTAAAGCAGAAGAGACTTTCCAAGCTTCCTCTCCGATGACCTCCACCAAAGATGAGGAGATGGCCAAGGAAGTCGTCAAAGCATTCTACTCTGTACTGAAAGTGAAGCTTCCTGGAGTCCTGAATCTGAATGCTGCCTTCGGCCCTGTGAAGGCTGTTGTCGAATGTCAAGTGGCGGCCCTCAAGAGCATTACTGGCTATGAAGAGCAGGCCAACGCTCTGAAAAAAGTTCTGAACGACCTGGAGGATCAGGTGGCCAGGTTTCGGGATGCCAAACAGCGGAGCCCGACGTCGCTATTCCACGCAGAAGACGACGCTTTGCTCAAGGCTCTCGCGGAGGAGAAGGCTACTTTCCAGGCGAGGAAGGACACCCTTATTCGAGAGATCGGCGAGCTGGCTGACCAGTATGGCCAGTTCAATACTGCAAGTGAGGTACGTGCTGCCTCGAAGAACAGGCTGGCTGCGCAAATCACAGAGAAGTATAATCACATTGCGCAGATCAAGAACGAGATCGCCCAGCTAAAAGCTGACTTGAGGGCGGCGACATCTGAACAGGAGGATTACTTGGCCCAGGCTGCCATGACTGCCACCACTTCTGCCCGTTTAGAAGAACAGCTGGCGAAGTTGGCGGGAGAGCATATGAGTCTGATCCTCTTCGAGGATGAAGTCGCTCGTTAAGAAGAGGTACGACGCTGAGCTACTGTGAAGTCTGAAGCCGAGATTGTGGCTCTGAGGGACAACATAAACTGCATATGTATCCCGTAGATTTTTGTAACTCCCTTTTTTTCTAGCCGTCACGGCTCTTATACTTTTTTCTGTCACTTGATAGACGTTAAAGTACAAAATAAAGAATCTTTTTAAAATGAATGTGGTTTTGTGAAATATCGGTGCTAGAGGTAATGTGGACGTAGCAAGGATATTTCTGGTGGGTATTCCGCTAGGGAATTTTGATGTGGACCTATTATCCATTTTATATTCAAGTTATTTGAATATAGATAAAAAGTTGAATGAAGCTGCTAGTAGAGGTAATATGGATGTAATAGCAGAGAATATTCTATATCTGACCAGAGGTAATATGGACATGAAAAGATATATAACCTTAGGTGGGAGTGGATAATTCAGATGTAATATGGATGTGATTATCCTTGATGAATGCTTTGCTCAGAGGTTATGTGGACGTGGCAAAACATTTAATCATTACACTGGGGAAATAATTATCAGAAAATAATTCAGAGGTAATAGGGACGTGACTTATTTTCGTCAAACCGAGTTTGGACAAAGTCAAAATGGGGATGATTCCACTAGGGAAATTTTTAGAGGACCTTTTATCCAGGGCGTATTCAAGACTCTTGAAATACGGATAATAGTTAGATAGTTTTTCGAATCATATAAACATCACACTATACATTTACATGACTGAACACATATGAACAAAAAAAGTTACACATAGTATTTCTTCAGGAAATTGCCATTGATAGGCATCATGAGCAAGTCACCGTCAGGCTTGGTTAGTCGGTACACACTGTTAGAATACACTGATTCTATTATGAAAGGACCTTCCCATTTAGGCTGGAATTTTCCTTTTGTTTTGTACGTCATGACCATTGGTCTTCTCACTGCTAAGACCAAATCGTCGACTTGGAAAGTCCTTTCCTTCATTTTTTTATCGAAGGCTCTGGAAAGGCTTGCTTGGTATAGCTCAATGCGCTGCTGAGCTAACAAGCATTTTTCGTCTAGAGCTTTGAGCTCATAGAGTCGCAGATGGTAGCTTTCTTCGGTAGTTAGCTCGCTGGCTAGGGCTACTCGAAGAGAAGGAATCTAGATTTCTAGGGGAAGAACTGCTTCACTCCCATAAACAAGAAAGAATGGCGTGCTGCCAGTTGGAGTCCGGACCATTGTACGATAGGCCCATAGACATTCGTCGAGCTTCTTATTCCAATCGCGCTTGTTTGAAGACACGAACTTCTTAAGAAGTTTTATGATGGTTTTGTTGAAGGCTTCTACTAGCCCATTAGCCGCTGGATTGTAGGCAGTAGAGGCTATATTCTGGATTCGATTCTTATCACAGAACCGATAGAATGCATGGCTTACGAACTGTGGACCATTATCATGGATGATCTTGCGATGTAGGCCGAGCCGATAGATGACATGATGTTTGACGAAACAGATCACGTTTGATGCCTTCACTTCGGTGAGCGGTATAACTTCCTCCCATTTGGAGAAGTAATCGATTATGGCTAGGATGAACCGATATCCTTTGGAGGATGGCGGGCTGATTGGTCCCATGACATCCATGCCCTAGGCTTCAAACGGCCAGGATACTATCGTTGGGTATAGAAACTCCGAAGGTTGATGAATGAAATCGGCGTGGAACTGACAAGCTCTACACTTCTTTGCATATTCAACAGCATCTGCTATCATTGTGGGCCAGTAATAACCCATTCCTTTGAGGCGATCTTGTAATTTGGGGCCTAGTTGATATGCACCACAAACTCAATCATGAGCCTCTCAGAGTACGTGTTTGGCTTCTGTGTCTGACAAGCATCATAACAATAGCCCGTCATAAGAGCGTCGGCATAGCATCTTGGTAGCTGTGTCGTAGTAAAATCTGAGGGATCGCCTTTGGATAGATATTGCGTCCTTCGGGTCCTCGGGGAGGATTCCATAGACGGGGTAGTCTGACGGCGTAGTCTATGAAAGGAAATCTCCAGTCTTTAGCATCGATGCTTGTTTCCGTTGCGTAACTGTGATGAATATGTATGACATCTTTCACACAGAATAGTTCTCGACCAGATACTGTGATCGACTGCTGAGTATTGGTAGGAACGGTCAAGGAAGCAGCGAGATCGGCTAGAGTATCTGCTTCTATATTCTGTAGTCGAAATAAATGCTTTATGAAGAATCCAGCAAAAGTAGACGCCAACTCGATTGTTGCCCTGTAGTAGGGGATGAGATCTTCGTGGCGAACTTCATAATCTTTTCGGACCTGACTGACTATTAGCTTGGAATCGCCGTAAGCTTCTAGATATTCAACTCCCAGTTGCTTCGCCAGTTGAAGGCCGATTAATAAAGCATTATATTCGGCCACGTTGTTGGTGCATGGTTCCTAGAGAGAATATGCACGATGAATAACCAGATGATCAGGTCACACGAGCACGATACCTACATCGGCCATGATATTTCCTTTAGGTTATGTTCTTTATGCACCGTCAAAGAACATTCGCCAAATGGGGATTTCTTCAGTTGCAGTATTAGACTCCACTACTTCATCGGGGATTTTGTCGTAGAGTTTGGACGATTCTGGCACTGGATGAGCTGCTAAAAAATCAACTAGTACCTGGCCTTTTACTACCTTCTGAGGAATGAAGAGCATATCATATGGAGTCAACAGCATTGCCCATGTAGCTAAACGGGAATTAAGAGAGCCCGGTTTCGTCATGCGTATTCTGAGAGGGTTGACTTTAGATATAATATGGATAGTCTGCCAAGACACATAGTAGCGTGTCTTCTGGATGGCAAATACTAGTATAAGGCATTCCTTCTCCACCGGTGTGTATCTGTGCTCGGTACCCACCATTGTGCGGCTGAGGTAGTAGATTGCCTGTTCATGGCCGCCTTCGTTTTTCTAAGCTAATAGGGCACCAAGAGAATGGTCCATAGCACGGATATATAGTAAGAAGGGCTTTCCCATTATTGGAGCTACCAATACTGGAGGGCTTGTAAGATACGTCTTGATGTCGTCGAATGCGCGTTGACATTGTTCAGTCCAGATGAAAGATACGCCTTTCTTCATGAGCTGAGTGAATGGTTGACACCTTCCAGAGAGGTTCAAAATGAATCATCTGATGTAGGCTATCCTTCTTTGTAGTCCACGTAGCTCTTTGAGGTTTCTTGGAGGATGCATATAGAGGATAGCCTTCACTTTTTTCGGGTCCAGATGTATACCCTTTGAAGTGATGACGAAACCAAGGAACTTGCCGCTGGAGACTCCCAGAAAAGACTTGGTTCGATTCATCTTGAATTTGTGTGCACGCATTAGTTCGAACACCGTTCTCAAGTCTTGGAGGTGGTTGCCCTTGAGACGACTTTTGACTGCGATATCGTCTACGTAGCACTCTATGTAGAAGCATGGAAAAGAACAGGAGATTCCATGCGGCTCAATATTGGGGGACTCTTCATGCGTCTCAAAACATCACTTAGAGCTTCATGCGGCTCAAGAAGTCCCTTAGAGCTTCATGCGGCTCAAAAAAGCCCCTTAGAGCTTCATGCGGCTCGAAAGTCCCCGGTAGCTCCATGCGGCTCGGAAAAAGCCACGTGGCCCTATGCGTTGCAAAATATGACTCTACAGTTGGCCATCATTTCTCTGTGCAGCTGGCTCATTAAATGCTCTGACACAGTGCGACAGCTCTGACACAAAGGATTGACAGCTCTGACATAAAGGTAAAATAATGACTGACATAAAGACGTGCTCATAGAGAGACGAGAAAAATCTTTACAGTTGGCACAATCCACCAATTCCAAAGCTCTTTATGCGGATCATTTAAAAGAGCTCATGCGGCTCTGATTTGATGGAGCTTTATGCGGCTCAGTTTTAACGGAGTTCATGCGGCTCTGTTCTGATGGGTCCTCATGCGGCTCTATCCCAAAGGGACTTCATGCGGCACAGTTTACAAGGTGCTTATGCGGTTCTGTTCAATGGAACTTCATGCGGCTCAGTTTACAAAGGGGCTTATGCAGTTATGTTAAATGGGACTTCATGCGGCTCAGTTTACAAAGAGGCTCATGCGGTTCTGTTCAGTGGGACTTCATGCGGTCCAGTTTACATGGGGCTTATGCGGTTCTGTTCAATGAGACTTCATGCGGACCATTTTACCAGGAGCTCATGCGGCTCAGTCATGCGGCTCGCAACATAAATGACAGTTGGGACACGTAGCAGAAGATGGACTAAAACTTATCCACTCGGATTTAGCAACAAATAAATTACAACAATGAAGATTTATTGCAATCATCATAACTGCCCAGATCGATTTCTAGCAAACAATGCAGATTTGTTGCAATCAACATAAGCAGCCCAGATTGATTTCCAACAAACAAGATCAAGGCTAATCTTAACCAATCCCCAACCGCCAGCTTTTCAAGGAGCAATTACTGCACACCCTACTTATCACAAAGCCCTATAAATAGCACGGGATTATTCCTTTATAAGACACAGAGTGATACGCACAGAGCCCAAGCAGAGAGACTAGCAACTCCCGTACACACAAAGAGCATTTCTTCGCCAGAGCAGAAGCTATGTCAGATCGTCCAAGGAGTAAGGCAGAGTTGATATCACTTTCCGAGCCTCTACCGTCACCCCTAAGAAAAACTAAACAATTGTACTTAGATTATTTTTCCTAGGTTTTATTCCTAGGCTCTCTTTGTATGAGTGAGTTTGTATTATGAAGTAAAAGTCCAGTCCTCCCATAAAACTATTCTGTTCTTTTATAATCAATGGCAAACACGATTGCGACTCTGCTGGAAACTAACTTCTCTACTGCTGAGAAGTTGGTGATGCAATCGGACGCAGCCAAGCTTGGCTCCATGCAACAAATGTTGGTCGTCCGCTTCGACCAGCAGGCGTTTGAAGAAATGCTCTCCGACGGAAGCGCTGGCCCGGTCCATAAGTGAGCCTGTATGAAGAAGGCCCGCAAGGAGTGGAGGCCCAAGACTTTTGCACCTCCCCAAGCTCTGGAAGAGGCGTTCTCTACTGTCCAAGACGGCGGAGAAGACTCCCATGCGGCCCCACTTCAGGCCACAGAGACCCCTGTTGTTCTCAAGTCCGGCAGAGGAAAGCACTACGATGCTGGACTTGAGGAAGCAAATGGGACTCTATGCGGTTCAGGAAGAAGCCGCATATGGGTGCCAGCCGCATGAAGAAGGCTCATGCGGCCAACAATTCCAGTCGCATGAAGGCTCATGCGGCCACTAAATCTAGCCGCATGAATGTTCCTGCAGCAGCCAAATCTAGCCGCATGAATGTTGATGTGGCCACAAATGCCAGCCGCATGAATGCCCATACGGCAGCCAATGCTAACCGCATGAATTCTTATGCGGCCATAAATGCTCGTCGCATGAATGCTGATGCAGCCACAAATGCTAGCGGCATGAATGCTGATGCAGCCACAAATGCCAGCCGCATGTATGTTCATACGGCCACCAATCCCAGCCGCAGCCCATCTGCTCCATGTGGCTCGGGCTCTGTCTTTGACCACCTCTTATACGGTCCTGATCTCGGATGCTCCAATAAGAATGTGCCAGACTCTGTGCGGTACAATTTGGACTCTTCCTACTATGCGCCCTTGGGTGCTAGAGTGAAAAAGTCTAGGACAGCATGGGCTCGTCGAGCTCAGTCAGCTGTCCCAACCTCTGACCATCAGAGAGATCCGCTTATTGTTAAGCGGGCCTCTGATGGAAAGTTGTACAGAACCGATCGTGTCTAGCCCCCGGCGGCAAACGGACAGAGTGGTTCCCAGAAGTCTCCCGATCAGGGAGCAAACATGGTGCCAACACACTCGTGTGCTCGGGACTCCCGGGCCCACAAAACGAGTGACTTGCGTGATGTGATTCTTCACAAGCGCAAGAAAAGAGAAGAGAGGTTGGTGTGCAGAGAGTCATTTCATGGACATTACTGCACTCAAGTCATCGTCAACTGCTGCTGCAGCAAGGCGGCAATACAAGAGGACTGGCAGTCTATCTTCCAACGACAGTAGCAGTCAGGACCGGTCCTGCAACAAAGCTCAGGAGACTAGGCGCTTCATGTCGCCTCCTGCAATTCTGCTCGGAAGCTTCCTACCGGCAAGACGGGGAAGAAGATAAATGTTTCCAGCCCGGCGATCTATACTAGCGCGGCTAGGAAACTCTCATCTAGGTGGTTGTCCACAACCACCGCTGGAGGAGTTTATCAGGGCACCCGCTCTAAGATGAAATCTTCAACATTTGGAGATTCGTCATCTACATCAAAGGGGGTAGCCGAAGCTGGGGGTAGCACCCCTCCGAACGTCCACAACAATTCGGTGTTCCAAGAAGATGCACCAGGGGAAACATTTCCCCCCACAGATGCAGTGGATCCGGACGTCCCTGATGACTTCTACGGGTCCCAAGACGTAGTAGCCTCTTATGCAGGGGGTAGCACTTCCTCTGAGTTGGAACCAGAGAAGAACATCCC
The DNA here is from genome assembly GCA_029216955.1 of Iris pallida. Taxonomy (NCBI): domain Eukaryota; kingdom Viridiplantae; phylum Streptophyta; class Magnoliopsida; order Asparagales; family Iridaceae; genus Iris; species Iris pallida. The sequence goes on from JANAVB010032901.1 coordinate 25,245, forward strand.
TACATACCCCGACGATTTCTCAGTGCAAGGGTATGACTCAGAGGGCACGTCCTCCACCGTTCCTTTCATCTCTCCTTATGTGAGGACGGTGTTCATGACGAACAACGACCATGACGGTTCCAGTGATCGCCAATGCATCAACACTCTGGAGAACATACTTCATACCTTGGTCAAGTCCGTGGACAAGATCAAAGCGGCCCTACCGGCTCTGTAAGAAAGGACGCCTGGCCAAACAAGCTTGGGTCCTGCGGTCAATGCGGACTCAAACTCAACTGTGCCAAACCCGTGCAACAATCCTCCTACAATGTCGGCTCCCACCACTGCAGACAAGGCCAGGAAGGCGAGACGAGAGGTCCAGGAGCTCCGGGCCATGTTTCACGCCCGAGAAACCTTCCAAGACCTCAGGATACGACAACCGTATCCTGCTGCATGGAGAGATGTAAGCCATTCAACATAAGTCCATATGATGGGAAGACATCTGCGAGCCGGTACATTACCTACTTTAAAGTCACAACCGACCATCTGCCTTATGACGACGCTATGCTCACGCAGTTGTTCATTGGGGCATTGGAGGGGGTAGCATTTGATTGGTACCGCAATTTGTCGGACAACTGCATCTATTCCTTCGCCGACTTCAAAAACATGTTCCTTGAAAGATTCTACGAGGTAGGACAAGATGTGACAATGTCCACCCTCATGGACGTTGTTCAAGGTAAGAAAGAGCTGACAAGGAACTACATTGAGCGGTTTCGCCAAACCGCGATGAAATTGCCCTCTGGCAATCCAGATTCTTTTTTGATTGAAATCTACCAAAAGAGGCTGCTTCCCACAATTAGCATCTGGATGGGCGAAACTCAGTTCAAGGACTGAAAGACTTTCATCATCAGCGCCACTAGCGCAGAAGACAAGTTGAAGAAAGCTCGCCAACTAGTGTTGCACATCTCGGAAGGAGAGGACAAGGGCAAACACCCTAATGCCAACAACAACAACGGTGGTAATTTCTCCAACAACCGAGACAACAAGGGCAAACAGGCTATGGTGGCCGACATAGCCCCGAAGCCTGAACCAAAGCCGGCAGAGAAGCAGTGGCCGCAGATGACTTACTCCTTCGAAGACAGCCATGTCAAGCCCATCCTTGACATGCTCATACAAGGAGATAGGATTCAGCTCCCTCCACCGAGACGTAAGCCTCGTCCTGCAGAGATGGAAAGCCCAAAGTACTGCCATTACCACTGCTACGTCCATCATGCTACTCAAGACTGCTTCCAATTGAAGCGGTACATCCAGAACCTGATCGACTCTAAGGCTCTAACCATTGACTTCGAGGAGGTAACGGTTGCTGCTAATATGGTGTCAGTCTAATTCGGCAGCTTCCTACCGACAAAGACTCAAGATGGAGTAGTACCCATCCCTCGGGCAAAGATGGAGGTCGCCAATCTTCTACCTCCTCGAGATCAGGCTGCTGGTCTAGTGCCACATCGCAAGGGAAGGTCATGTGGGTCCATCCGGACCTGGTACCTAAAGTGATTCAGCCCGCATCATCCCCCACCGACAAGAAAAAGGGTGGGAAAGTCAAGTCCTGCCATACAATCTTGGCATATATTGAAGAAGCTACGGTCGTTGTCACCTGGTCTGGTGCAGAATTCCAACCTACACCGGGTAACTCGGCTGAAGATCATCAGCCGGCGGCTGCTGATGCTCCAGGACCTTCTCAACCTCCAACGACCGACAAGCCTAGGTCGAAGGAGACTCGCTTTGACAAGCCGCTCCAAAAAGAGACGCCTTATGGGCTGGAGAGGCCCTACAACTTTGACATTTTGGCACAACTGGCCAACACACCGGCCAAATTGTCATTATACGAGCTCTTGAGGCTCTCCAAGGATGTTCGTGTCTTCCACAGTGACGTACTTCAAAATGTTGATGCTTATTTGGCTCAAGTCAAGCTCCCAGGAGAGAGCAATGTCCAATATCGTGTTCACTCCGCAGTTGTCATTGTACCGGTGCTTATTTGGCTCAAGTCAAGCTCCTAGGAGAGAGCAATGCTTATTTGGCCAAGTTGTCATTGTACCGGGGAAATGTCCAATATCGTGTTCACTCCGCAGGACATGCTTATCAAGACCAACTTGCACGATCGCCCTCTGTATTACACTGGATACGTCGGCGACGTCAAGGTGGATCGGATGCGCATTGATCTCGATTCTTCGATAAGCATCATTCCAAAGAGCTTGTTTCACCATCTGCGCATCCCTATGCATAGGCTGACTCCTACCAGCACCGCCATCAGCGGCTTCAATTCTGGAAGAAGCTATCCTATTGGGAAGATTCGCTTGAAATATCAAACTGGCAACCTTCAGTCGGAGGTAACATGCTATATCATCGACGCAGACACCTCCTACAATATTCTTCTGGGGCGTCCATGGATACACGATTACATGATCGTGCCCTCCACATTGCACTAGTACTTCAAGTACGTCGACAAGCACGGCATCGTCAAAACAGAATTTGCTGACATCGATCCCTTCAAAGGAGTCGAATCCTATTATTCGGATTCTTCTTGTACGATAAGTCTAAGAGGCACCTAATCAACGAGGATGCTCAGGAGCAGACAGAGGCAATTGCAAGACTGGAGGAACCCTTGAGAATCCATCTCCAACCCCACAAACCAGGCAAGACGGAACCTCTCACAGCCACTCTGCGTAAAGAAACAACAAGTCTCCCGGTGCTTACTGCACAAAAGGAGCATATGATAATCCAACTGCCAAGGTCTGGCCAAGCGTCGAAACCTACTATGGAACCGCTGACAATCAGGCTGCCTAGAGCCGGTCAACAACAAACACAGGAGTTCAATCCCTCTGTCAAGCCGATGACGATACGTCTTCCAAGAATGAGTCGACAGCCGAGCACTAAGCCGGGGAATGCTAGCGAGCCAACAACTCCCCTCCCAGCACCGAACACCACACTGGGGGTCGCTAGTACACTAACGAATCCACTTTCTGCTCCACCAGTAGAGCCCCTGATGATTAAGCTGCCCAGGTCATCCTCCCAGTCTTCATTAATACAGGGGGTGGCCGAAGAAGAGTTAGAGCTGGCCTAGTATGTGGCTGCTCACACTGATGTTCCATCCGCAGATAATGTAATTCCATCGGAAAAGATACCTTATTTCATTAATAAAGGATTATCTTTGAACTACCTCGAGCTTAATAAGCTTTGTACAATGTATGCTATGGAACACGATATAGGCACCCACCTACACACACAGGTGACAAATGTCTACACCATAAACCAACTTACTCCCGTGGAAGACGCTTGCTTCATAGTCGAGGAAGAGGACCATCCGATCATCTTTGGCCGGAAGAATGATCCACAGCCCTTCAGGATAGAAGAAGTTGATCTCGAACCCGACACCGGGAGACTGCCCCTTTATCTGTATAGCTCCCGATCCAAGTACCTCATACAAAAATAGGGGTATGATCTGGAGACTACGCCAGGCTTAAACTACGGCACTGGTCGGCGGTTACCTTTGTAGTTGCCAGTCCCGGCTGGAAAACCACGATATTATTACAACAAGATCAGATGTGGGCTAGGTTATGTTACACCTGCAACAACTCCTGAGAGCTCAGATAAGGAATGTGACTGGCATTCACATTCAACCTGATCACCAACTTCTGATTCGGATGTCAGCATTGGGGACGTATTCAGGCAAGCTCTGTCTGTCAATATGGCATTTGCTGATGCCTATGAAGAAGACAAAGACGTACCCGAGCTTTTCGAGTTAGAACCTTGGGTCCAATAACTAGATGCACAATGGGAGAAATGCTTCGAACTCTGTGAACCTCCCTCTGAAGATGAGGTTATGCAAGTTGACCTCGGCGATGAGTCCTCTCCAAAGCTAATCTTTGTCAGCAAAAGTCTGACAGATGAAGAGTGGGAGGCGCATTTGCAACTCGTCAAAGAGTACATTGACATGTTCGCCTGGAGCTATGAAGACATGTCAGGGCTAAACCCCGAGGTTGTACTTCATAAACTCAATATTCATCCAGACGCACAGTCGATCAAGCAACAGCAAAGACGGTTCCGTCCAGACATCATGAACTCCATCGAAGCTGAGGTCAATAAACTAATAGACAGCGGCTTCATCCGAAAAGAGCAACATCTAGACTGGGTCACCATCATAGTACCAGTCTTCAAGAAGAATGGGAAGATTCAAATTTGCATCGACTTTCGAAATCTAAACGAAGCATGTCCTAAAGATGAGTTTCCTCTTCCCATCACGGACATCATGATCGACAACACATGTGGCTTTGAGCGCATGTCATTCATGGATGGCTTCTCAGGATACAACCAAATTAAGATATTTCCTGACGACGAGAAACATACATCATTCCAAACACCGATTGGCGTGTACTGTTACACCGTTATGCCCTTCGATTTAAAGAATGCCGACGCCACATATCAAAGAGCCATGAGTGTCATCTTCAGAGATCACCTGCATAAGACTGTGGAGTGTTATGTTGATGACATCGCTGTCAAAAACCGCTCTAAGGGAGACCATCTGCAGGATCTGAGGACGGTATTCGACTTGATGCGAGCGCACAACTTGAAGATGAATCCTACCAAATCTTTCTTGGGCGTATCTAGAGGAAAATTCCTGGGTTTTATCATTACTGCCCAGGGAATTCATATAGATCCAGAGAAGACGAAGGCAATCATGGAGATGGGTCCCCCGAGAAATCTTCGTGAACTCCGAGGCCTTCAAGGGAGGCTAGCTTACATCAGGAGGTTCATCTCCAACCACTCCGGACGATGTCAATCATTCACCCACCTCATGAAGAAGGGCGTCTCATTCGTATGGGATGAAGAGTGCCAACGCGCGTTCGACAACATCAAAGAATATTTGTCAAATCTACCAGTTCTGGTGGCCCCGATTGCTGGAAAGCCGTTCTTGCTTTATGTGTGAGCGATGGAGCATTCCTTCGGTGCCCTTCTAGCACAGAATAATGATATAAGGCATGAACAAGCTATCTATTACCTCAGTCGAATGATGATTGGGCCTGAGCATAGATACACCGTCGTGGAGAAGGAATATCTTGCTCTGGTGTTCACTATCCAGAAGACGCGATACTATGTTACAGGACAAACTATCCATGTCATATCTCGAGTTAACCCCCCCAGGGGTTCTCATGACCAAGCCGGGTGCACTCAGCTCTCGCCTCGCTACCTGGGCGATATTATTGTCTCCCTACCATATGATCTTCGTCCCGTAAAAGGTCGTCAAAGGTCAGGCTCTGGCGGACTTTTTAGCAGCACATCCAAGTTCGGAGTCAACCAGAATATATGAAGAGATTCCAAACGAGGTCGCCAATTCAAACATGGATTCTGATAATTCCGTCTGGCGAATGTTCTTCGACGGTGCTTCAAAAACAGGGCCCAAGGGCAACATTATCGTTGGGGTTGGAGTAGTACTGATTTTTTCCTTCGGTTTGGTGATCAACCGGGCGTATTCCCTTACATAACCCTACTCAAAAAACATGGCCGAGTACAACGCCTTGGTTATCAAACTCCGACTTGCAAAAGAACAGGGGGTAGAGCACCTCGAAGCATATGGCAATTCACAGCCAATTGTTAATCAGATCCGGGGTTCGTACGAAGTTCGTCATGAGGACATGATCCCCTATCACCAAATAGTGATCGACATCATCTCGTCCTTAGAAGGGTTCTTTATAGAACACGTTTTCAGGCTCCAGAACATTGAAGCCGATACCCTAGCAGGCCTTGCCGCTTCTCTAGTGGTTCCAAATCATGCTCACCACTTGGTTGACATAATAGGCCGTGAATCGGTCTGTCCCAAGAACAATGTTTAATGTGTTGAGAGTTACTCCACTCTGATAGTCGATGAAGCACCATACTGGAGACAGCCATTCATTGACTTCGTAGTCTACGGTATCTGGCCGGAGAATCCAAAAGAAGCACTTCTGTCAGAAGACGTTCTCTCAGATTCTTCTATGATACAGAAACGAAGATGCTGTATCGGTGGTCATACGATGGATTACTGCTTCGGTGTCTATCCAATACAGAAGCCAAAGAAGCTGTACGTGAAGCACATGACAGCGTCTACAGGGCCCATCAGCCTGGCCCGAAATTACAAGACTGCCTTCGCCGGATGGGCTATTACTGGCCCATGATGGTAGCAGATGCGATAGAATATGCAAGAAAGTGCAAAGCCTGTCTGGTCTACGCAGATTTCATCTACCAACCATCCGAGTTCTTACATCCGACGGTGGCATCCTGGCCATTCGAAACATGGAGAATGGACATCATCGGTCCGATCACTCCGTCTTCGTCCCGAGGATACCGCTTCATACTGGCAATTACAGATTACTTTTCTAAATGGGCGACAGCTATCCCGCTAGCAGAGGTAAAGACATCAAATGTGATCAGCTTCCTCAAGCATCACGTCATCTATCGCTTTAGACTGTCTTGAAGGATCATCCAAGACAACGGTCCGCAGTTCGCAAGCCACGCATTCTATCGGTTTTGCGATAAATATCAGATCCAGAATGTTGCCTCAACATCGTACAATCTGGCGACGAATGGTTTGGTGGAAGCGTTCAACAAAACTATAATCAAGCTGCTCAAGAAGTTTGTGTCTTCCAACAAACGCGACTGAAATGAAAAGCTTGGCGATGCTTATGGGCGTACCGTACTACAGTCCGGACGACAACCGGGAACACACCATTCTCTCTGGTGTATGAGAATGAGGCAGTTCTCCTACTGGAGACCCAAATCCCCTCGCTCCGTGTCGCCCTCACATATCGATTGACGACGGATGATAATTACCGTCGCCGGCTACAAGAGTTGGAGGCCTTAGATGAGAAGCGCCTGCTAGCTCAACAACGAATCGAGTTGTATCAGGCACGCATCTTGGGAGCCTTCAACAAGAAGGTTAAACTCAGAACATTCTAAGTGGGCGATCTCGTTCTGGCAGTTCGGAGGCCAATGGTTATGACTCACAAAACTGTCGACAAATTCCAGCCAAAGTGGGAAGGCCCATTTGTCATCGAGGCTGTATTCTCCAATGGTGCTTACCGCCTTGCAAAACAAAATGGAGACTTGCTCATGTTGTCCGTCAACGGCAAGTTCCTGAAGAAGTATTATGTCTAAACGACATCCTCCAAATCTACCGAACTATTAAGTTATGTGCCCTTAGGTACCGCTGAACTTACACTCTGGTCTATATCGCATCTTCTGGGTAGTAAGTCATGTATGATCATACCTCTGAACTTTCTTCTCAAAAGAGCATCTTCCTCATGATCTAGTGCCTACACTTTTAGTGCATAAACACGTCGATGTCACCTCTGAGTTGTTTCACTTCTATCAAAAACAAACCACCCCTCACGTAGAACTTCCACGTCCATAATACCTCTGAGTTGTTCTATGTACCCTTCATGGTGTCTACTCCTACCACATCCTTATTACCTCTGAGTAGGAAGACTCCATTGAAGAAACCCTCATATTTACCACATCCTCATTACCTCTGAGTAAGTATGTTGGTTTTCTCTCGACTTATTATCCGTACCCAAGACCGGAGTATGCCAAGGATAATAGGCCCACAAATGTCCTCTGTTGACCACAAATGTCCATTGTTGACCACAAATGTCCTCTGCTGACCACAAATGCTGTACTAAGTTTTCTAGTACATGCGCATTATTTCTCATCATGCCTCGGGAGCCCAGCTGCTCCATGGCTTTCTTTCTCCCGATACCAGGAACTTTTATGGCCACCTTATCGTAGAGTTTTTTTATGTATCCCTATCAAACTTATCCGTACCTAAAACCAAAGTATGCTAAGGGTAATAGGTCCACAGAAAAGCCCCCAGTGGGGCAAACACATAAATGCAGTACAAGCACGACAGATAAAGGATGATGTAAGCAAAGTCATTTATTCAAATCAAATCAAAAGTACTACATTCTTTGGGACCACATCCCAGCCAAAAAGATGAAGAAACATAAAGAGAGAAAGAAAAGAAAAAGCCGACTATGGTTCGGTGATACATAATTCTCTGAGACGGTCCATCAATACGGTCGTCGACCGCTCAAAGCGCTGCTTGGCTCGGCGCTCGGCTTCCTGAGTCAACCGCTCCGCATCCTCCATATGCACGTGAGCCTGCCAGCCATCCTTAAGCTTTTTTAAAGCACGCTCTAAGGCAGTAGGAGTTCCGGTGACTTTGTCGTCCTCCTGAACAATTACCTCCTTATTCGTGCAGGAGGCCTCGAGCTCAGATTCCAAGAAAGCCAATTTCTTCTGGAGCTCGAGGATCTGCTCCTTCGTGTCGATTATCCCGCGAGAGGCTGCCGCTTCCCGAGCAATGCAATCCTCTCCCCGGCGGCTCAGCTGATCATACTGCAGAGAGAGATTGCAAACGTCCTTCATTATGGTCGGCTTGGATGCTTCTCGTGCAGCCCTTACCTTCTCCATGGCAGTGATAAGGAAGGCCCGCTTCTGATCTATCGCTGAAAATAGATCAACTTGCTGTAGTACTTGAAACTGGGCCACAAGCTGATCCGCCTCTAGCAATTTGGGCTCCAGGAGCTCAACTATTCCTGCCCCGCTGGGGAGGGTTCTAAGGATTTCAATCTGGCCCCGGGCGCATTGACGGGCCAAGGCAAAAGAGGGTCCCCCTCCCTACCGCAGCCTCAATTCCTCGCCTCAGGTGGTGATAAAAACTGTCAACTGTATCCTTTGACGATTCATCCAGAACTTTCGAAGAAGACGGCGTCAAAGAAAGGGTAGCTGGCAGGGACGAAGAAGATGCACCAGAACTTGCTGCCCCTGCCACAAGAAAAACAAGTTCCGAGCAAAAGGACGCTTGAATAGCGGCCAATTCCTCCTCTGTAGCCCGAAGGATTTGGATACTCGGTAAGGCAAAGAGGTCGGCCTCCGGAGCACAGGAACAGAGGAGGGTGCAGGGACCATTTCTCCCTGTCTCGACCGTTCCGCCGTGCGCTCTCCCGAACTTGATCCAGTAGAAGGTCCCTCAATGTAAGTTAGAGGGGGAAGAGGCACACTCCCTTTCACCAGATCCCCTCTGCCGAACTCTCCCCTGATAATATCCGTCGTTGGTAGTGGAGGAGCAGGACCTGTATGTCCAGAGAGACCATCAATCAGCTTAACTCGAAGGATATGATGATAGAGCAGATGAACCTCCTCACTAGTCAAGACTTAGCTTATCTTACCTGGAGGAAGTTGCTGAAGCCGAGGTTCGCTCATAGCCGCCGTAGCCTCTTCACACAGCGACATCCGAGCCGAATTCAGCTGGTTCCTCTGCCCCAGCCGCCCCGAAAGGAGATACAACTGGATCAGCGTCACCCAGCTGAAGTTCAGCAGCCTCGGGGATGAGTTCAGCAGAGCCCACGTTGTCGTGGGTTGAGACCTCAGCAACGGGAGGAACCTCAGCCGTCACCGGAAGAACCCCGGCAGAAATAATCTCGGCACACATGTCACTAATCAAAGTGGTCAAGGCCGGGTCGACTTCAGAGCCAGGGGCCGGTTCTCGAGAGTTCGATTCTTCTGACGCCTACAAAAAAAAAGAAAATGATTTGGTCATAGTTCAAAAGAAGAGCTAAAGAAGAAGATGGTTGTAATTCAATTCACCTCTGAAATGGCGTCATCCTTGCCTCTCTCCTTAATGAGCAGCCTGCGAGGCTTAGATGCAGTCCGTTTCACGGAGTAAGTTCTGCCGCCAATGGTGAGCTCATGCCTACTTCGCTTGCACGAAGGACCAGGTACGACAGGCGGCTGATTTGCCACCATATTTTCTGCAGAAGGAAGAGAGTTTTCAGGGTCAATGCTCGTCATCCTCTTTGTCCGCATCGATAGACTCCGAGTCCGACACAGCAACTGTGTTCTCCCGCTTCTTCCTCGCCTTGGACCCCTGGGGCTTTCTTCGCCAAGCCAGTACCAACAATAAAACTGGTACTCGGGTCAAAGCCAACAGGAGGCTTGCTCGCCGTGACATGGTATAGAGCCGCCAAATACAAAATCTCTCCTGGCGCCTCAGCATCAGGAACTGAGAAGCTAGTACGGGTGTAAACCGTATCATAATAATACCAGGCCCTGATGCCGTCAAGGACGCTACCTTCAAAACCCAGGCAAGTGCTGGGACTGTCCAAGAGTAGCTGACTATACCCAAACTGTCGGGAGAACCTACTGGACAAGTAAGCTCCAAGTAGATAGTTGCGGTTGCGGTATTAGGTACGCAGGACGGATGTTACTACTAAAAGAGATCTTCTCAGGCAAGAGGTGAGGAGGTCCGGTACCATCAATATGTACGCCCTTCACTTCTTTATCGGTAAAACAAGGAATAGACACAAAAAAGTTGTATCCGTCCACTTCGCCAGCGCCCTCCGACAGGCTGGCATAGTGCTGCACTCCCAGGGCTGATGGCAATATTGGAAGATAAAAGCATCATTAGTCATTACGGTCTTCTGCGCTAGGCTCATCAAAGACCAGTAGTGTATCAACAACCACCCCATCAGATAATGATAGGGTAGTTCAATACATTCAAAGTCCTTCACCGTGTCATGGGCGATGACCTTGGACGAGAAGGCGTGGAGGCCATGGTGTATGCTGCACACCATGGCCGGAAGAAGAGCTAGTCAGACCCCAAAGACCTTTTTACAGCAGGAAGGATAAAGTTACGACTGATCCTCTCAATAGAACCAGCCCCTGCTAAGACCATGCAGTTCTGTAGCTACACCATCAGGAATCATGGCAGGAGTGCCTTCTCTGACAGCTGCTGAGTACCCTGATAAAAATAACTGAAGGAGTCAGTTCGACTCCCAAACCTGTCGCCCGTGGCCCTTGATCTCTTGGCACTCAACACCAGGTCCTGTACTTTCTCCTGGGTTTGAGGATTTCGAGGAAAGCCCGGCCTGAGGCGCCTAGCGTAAAAAGGTATGTGAGCCATTGGGTGTGAGGAAGATTCCCTTCGAGCTATCGTCCTTCTTGATGGACGTCTGGCGGCAGGTGCTGTGATGACATAATAGTTCCCGGTATACGGCAACAAAGCCCGGGAACCGCCGATCCAAATCCTCGAACTTCGTTCCTCGGGGTATACACTTCAAAGACTTCATCCCCCAGGGCAACTTAGAAATGTATGTATCTAGTGGAGAGCGAGTCCCATCTCCCCTTCCGGCGTAAAGAAAGTCCCCGTCTGCCGGTTGTACATCTTAGAAGAGCCATGAATAATACCTTATTTATGGGCAGACCGTGATAGGTGCACCGAATGGCGTGGTAGAGGCCGATCTCACGCAAGAGAGTCTCATACTTCTGCAGAATCCATATGGTCAGGTTGGCCCACGAAGGGATAGGCTTTATCCAGTTCAACAGCGCCAGCCGGCCAACTAGATAGGACCCTTTCGAGCAAGCTGGTTCCAAAAAGTGTCAACTTGAGAGAACCTGAAATTGGGACCCTGCACATTTGAGAAGGTACCCAGGGCCAACCCCATCACGTAGTAACGGACCGATACCTTGCCTGCGTACACTGACCCCAAGTTTCTGTTATAGTAGATGTTACCCAAAACATCCCGACTAGCGCGGAGTTAAGGAGTCCACCATCTTTCTGTCCATCGACAGCATGTTGAACCACGACAGCGAAAAATGATGCTCCATCGGAGGAATATGGATCTCCATCCCGTCAGAAGTAAAGCTCCAACTCTCGGTTATATCCAAAACTTGGGGGTTCTTCACAGTCAAGGCATCCCCAAAGAGGAATGCAGGCTTCAGGTATTCTCCCCCCAATTACCCGAGTTCATCATGGCACAAAAAAAGGTGAAGGACTGGTTCTTGATAGCATTCAGCCTCTCCACAGGCTCGTCTTTGGGAAGCTGGTTCACCACATACTAGACTATGTGGTCGTACCGCACACCTACGACAGATTGGGCTGAACCCACCAAAGGTTCTCCCGCAGCATTAACTGGCAAATTCACTGAAAAAAGGACAAAAGAAACAAAGTCAGGAGATGGCCAGAAAACATTTAAACAGAGTTCCTGCGGCTCTGTTTGGTGGGTCCTTATGCGGCTCAGTTTTAACAGAGTTCATGCGGCTCTGTTTGAATGGGCCCTTATGCGGCTCAGTTTTGGTGGGTCCTTATGCGGCTCAGTTTTAATGGAGTTCATGCGGCTCTGTTTTGGTGGGTCCTTATGCGGCTCAATTTTAACAGAGTTCATGCGGCTCTATTTTGATGGGTTCATATGCGGTTCTGTTCAAGGGACTTCATGCGGCCCAGTTCATCAGGAGCTCATGCGATTCTGTTCAGTGGGATTTCATGCGGTCAGTTTTATAGGGGTCTCATACGGCCCAGTTCAAATAAGCTTATGCGGCTATGATTTGGTGGAGCTTCATACGGCCCAGTTTATCAGGAGCTCATACGATTCTGTTTTGGTGGGTTATTATGCTGCCCAGTTTTAAAGGTGCTTATGCGGCTTGGTCATGAAGCGATTCTCATGCGGCTCGGACATGGGGCATATCCCATGCGGCTCGAACATGAGAAGTTCATGCGGCCCATACAGTACAGCATATGCGGTTTCATCGCACTGAACTTAGACAGTTCAATGAAGACAAAGAGCGCATTAAATGCCAAGGAGAAAGACTTGTACATAAAACATGCAGCATAGCCATTTTGTTAGGGTTTAAAGCATGCAGTCTTCTCTACAAATCTTACCATCGATAGTGGGATGAACGTCAGGATGAACTTCGACTGCCGCAGCCGACGAGAAGGCCGCTCCTTTGCCCTTCGTCGCAGCACTAGAGGAAGCTTTGAGAGCCATTGATGATCGGAGAAGGAAGAGAAGACGGCGACTTAGGGCAAAAAAAGTTGAAGAGAAAAGAAAGTAAAAAGTCTCTCTCTTCCAAAATCACTCGTATTTATAGGAAGACGGGGGGGCTCGCAGACCGATGGACACTTCGATTCATGTGCTGTCTAGGAGAGAAGACCGACTCTTGGATTTCTATCCCCCGCATGAAAAAGATTACTCATAATTATTACGAACAAATCTAAATATTTAAAGCTGACTCTTGGGATCCTATCCCAAAAGACGGCAATAAATTAAAACGAATCAAAGGCAATTAATAAGACGCCTACGTGGCACAGGACCAGTATGCGGCCAGAAGAGTCTATACGGCCATAGAAATATATGCGCCAGAGAAGGCTATGCGGCCAGAGAAGGCTATACGGCATGAGGAGTTTATACGGACATAGCCATGCTTCTTATTCAAAGTATTTCAATTTTACAAATTGAAAACTTTGAAGGGAGTCTTATAGAAGCATGGAAAAGAACAGAAGATTCCATGTGACTCAATATTGGGGTACTCTTCATGCAGCTCAAAAAATCACTTAGAGCTCCATGCGGCTCAAGAAGTCCCTTAGAGCTTCATGCGGCTCAAAAAAGCCCTTTAGAGCTTCATGCGGCTCGAAAGTCCCCGATAGCTCCATGCGGCTGGAAAAAAGCCACATGGCCCTATGCGGTACGAAATATGACTCTACAGCTGGCCATTATTTCTCTGTGCAGCTGGCTCATTAAATGCTCTGACACAGTGCGACAGCTCTGACACATAGGATTGACAGCTCAGACATAAAGGTAAAATGATGACTCTGACATAATGACGTGCTCCTAGAGAGACGAAAGAAATCTTTATAGCTGGCACGATCTACCAATTCCAAAGCTCTTTATGCGAATCATTTAAAGGAGCTCATGCGGCTCTAATTTGATGGAGTTTATGCGGCTCAGTTTTAACGGAGTTCATGCGGCTCTGTTCTGATGGGTCCTCATGCGGCTCTATCCCAAGGGACTTCATGTGGCCTAGTTTACAAGGGGCTTATGCAGTTCTGTTCAATGGGACTTCATGCGGCTCAATTTACAAAGGGGCTTATGCGGTTCTGTTCAATGAGACTTCATGCGGCTCAGTTTACGAAGAGGCTCATGCGGTTCTGTTCAATGGGAACTCATGCAAACCAGTTCACCAGGAGCTCATGCGGTTCTGTTCAATGGGAATTCATGCAAACCAGTTCACCAGGAGCTCATGCGCTCAGTCATGCAGCTCGCAACATAAATGACAGTTGGGACACGTGACAGAAAATGGACTAAAACTTATCCACTCGGATTTAGCAACCTACAAATCACAACAATGAAGATTTATTACAATCATCATAACTGCCCAGATCGATTTCCAACAAACAATACAGATTTGTTGCAATCAACATAAGCAGCCCAGATTGATTTCCAACAAACAAGATCAAGGCTAATCTTCACCAATCCCCAACCGCCCGCTTTTCAAGGAGCAATTACTGCACACCCTACTTATCACAAAGCCCTATAAATAGCAGGGGATTATTGTAAGCCCCTGTTTTTCAAATTCATTTTTAATTAGTGTGAATTAAATTTTTATGTCATTTATAGCCTTAAATAATTATTAGGAATTTTTAGGAATTTTTCTAGAATTTTTAAATAATTTTAAATGAGTTTTTAAATACAAAATATTGATTTGCAATTTTTCTAAATTATTTTAATATTATTTTGCAAATTTTTGAAATGTTTTTATATCGGTTTGTAATTAAAGAAATGTTTTTAATTAAGAAATGCAAATTCTGTTTTGCAATTACTCACTAATAATTCCTTTGTGCAATTTCCTAATCTAGGAAAACCTAACTGCAAACTACCCAAACCCCCCCCACACGACCACTCTCTCTCTCCTCTGCCTCTCACCCACCCCGAGCTGCCCCGACCGCCACGACCGCCCTGCCCCCGCCAAATCTGGCTGCCCCCACCGCCTTCGAAAACCCTATAAAACTCCCCTCTAACCCCCAGACCAAAACCCTAACCCTAAATTCTCCCCACGGCCACCGATGACCCCCTTCTTCCCCGACGAAACCACAAACCCTAACCCTACTCCGACGAGCTTCGCCCAGCCCCACCGTCGACTTCCACCGCCCCCAACCACCATCAGTCGACGCGCGGTGACGAGGCGACCCTAGCGCCACTGGAGCGCCACCGTCCCGACCACTTCTCCGCCGTCGAGCTCCTTCGAAGACCCTCCAATCGCCGGACACGTGAGTAGCGGGATCCGATTCGTGTCGTGCGCGTCTCGTCTTCGCACACGAGACTCGCCAGGACACGACGAGCTCAGTGCTGTGCTCGGACACACAAGACTGAGCTCGTACGTATCGTGCTAAGCGAGGACACGTTGATACCTGTGTCCTTAACTGTCGTCAGGACACAGGACACTTGTATATATTTTTTTATTTATTAATCTAACCTAAACTAAATAAAATAAACAAACCCTAACTCTAACAAACCCAGCGGACTGACCCCCTGGTCAGCCCGACCAGATTAACCCCCCCCCTCCCCCCCCGCGCTTCTCTGGTCTGGGCTCGAGACCCCCCTTCTGTTTTCCTTTTCTTTTCTTTTTCTGTTTCTTTTCTTTTCTTTTTCTTTCTTTGTTATATAATATATTTATATATATATGTATATATATATTAGGATATATATATGTATATACTGTATTTTAACAGTATTTTATATATGTATATATATTTTATAGTTAGTAAAGTTCATATATATATGTTTGTTTGTATATATGTATACTTTTATGTGTATATATATTTTATATATACACCATATAATTAGGAGTTTTTTATATATATATATATATTTGTATATAATATATATATATATATATATATACTTTATAAATTAAGTATTTTCCTTATACATAGACATATGTACTTTCAACATATGTATGTATATATTTATTTTGTATCTTATTAAAATATTAATATTATTTTTGCACTTTTACCAAGTTATATTTTTAGTGTATTTAAATTGCTGCAACCATTTGGTGTCCAAGCCTAGCATGGGTATTTGGGCTCAAATGTGTTTCACACATTCAAGACCTGTACAAGTCATATTGGACTTGATTCATGGCCTTGGGTCCTGTATTTGAACTTTGGTTCAAATTATATACATGGACAAAATACGCAGATAATTAATTACAGTGTGCAATATTGTTTTTGATTTTCTAAAAATACTTAAAGTACTGCTAAAATTATGGAAAAATAGTATTTAGATACTATGTCAAGTTGGATAATTTAGTATAATTTTTGTAGTATTTAATTTACTGTTTTGCCCCTAGTTTGGCATATGAAACTAAAACTTTTTTCTGTATACTTAGGAAAACTGATTTTTATAAATATTTGTACTGGTTAATAAATTCCAGAAAAATTATAATAAATTTCTATGATTAACAAGGATTACCTTGGTACTTTACTTTAAGAAAAACTAGGCTTTTTGTCTACTACAAAAATTGTTAGAACACAATGGACTTTTGATTTATTTATTGATTAATTATGACTTGTAGCTTTTTGTGTTATTTTGAGTTTTAGCCGTGTTGAACCTCACCCCTCACTAGTGTAAAGACCCTAGAAAATTAGTTAAAGTAGTGTGTCACCCCACATTGGTTTCCTAAGCCAAAATCATCATTTTGGCTAGGTGCCCAGTCACAAGTCGTGTCGCACCAATTAGTGTCCTAGTATTTTAGCTTAGTATAAAAGCTAAGTTATTGCATTTATTTCTACAGTGACGAGTTACCGGACATCCATAGCACTTTTATCGCAGCTTGTTTTGCTTTGCTTTGCTAGAGGCAAGTACTTTCTACGAACTTTACATACTGCTATAAACCATAAAACTGTGAATCACCAAACATGTTAAATGCTGATCCTTGGGGTAGCAAGTTAGAACTTTACATGTTGTATTACTTTCAGTCTCTACCATGTTTATACCGTATCTCATAATCTCTCTCATATGCTTAAATAACGGGTTAAGGGGAAACTGCTAGTAGTGTACGTGATCATGACCCCCTTCTCCGTATGTATTTACCGAGCACCGTTACATTCTATATGTATCTGTGTCATATGTCTGGTCCCGCGTTTGTGTATGGATATACACCGATGCCGTTATGTGTACGTATGTACACATCAGAATTGATATGTACCGCTGTACATCCTGATTACCTATTGACTGATCACTCACCTACTACAGTTTTAAACTTTAAAATGTATCTATCGCCATGCTAAAACATACCTAAAACTGAACCAACATGATATGTCATTTTCTTTTCATCACATGATCATATTATATATTTGTTAGATTTAGTACTTGCTCCCGTCCTGACAGGATAACGTTGTAGGTATCCTTACTGAGGAGGAGTTACTCTGTGACACATACTATGGAGATACTGCCGAGGACCCGGCTCTGCTTTACGAGGATGTTCCTGCGGGGAACCTTGCCTAGTTGTCTTTTGTTTACTTAGACTTTTGAGAGTAGACATGTATTAGACTATATCTTTTGTAACTGGACATGTATCCAGTTTTACTTTACAGTTCACTTGTACTTGGACATTTCACTATATACGACGACTTTTGTGTTTAGAGCATTGATGATTCTTCTTCACTTATAGAACTGTTAGCACATTTTAGTCTTATCCTGTTGTCTTTAGAACAGCTTACTACGTTTTATCTCAACGTAGGCTGGGCATGACTCGGCCTGGCCCAACAATTTGGGTAGCGGGTCGTGACATTTTTAGTGGTGGCCCATGCAGGTCCTGACTAAACTGTTTGGTTATGTTATTGTACCAAGCATGCCTGCAATTAGGAACTTAAGGTAATTAGACAACATTAGGAAAGACGCTTAGAACACTTAGAGGAATGCTAGGATTGCAACATAGGCAAATATCAAATGTTTGCTATTATAATTAGATTTTCTTCCATATGATTACTTACTTTAAATAAATCCTTATAAGTCTTTTATGTATAATTTAGATGGTGCTTACTCGTTCATCCCAGTATGTTACCCCCGAGAATGGGGCCCTCCATATCCAGTCAGCTGACCAGTTGACTGATACACCTTCACCTACCACATTCTTCCACTCCACAGATCCACAGACCCAGATACCACCTTCCACATCATAGGTCCGGCAGGACCCGATACTTCCACCACCCCCTATCACTATACCCACCCAGGCTTCCGTCACACTCGACGGGACCCAGCTGCTCACACTGATCCAGGGGTTCCTAACAACCCATCAGGAGTAGACTACCCTACTCCGCCAGAGCATGGAGCGTTCTGAGGGACGTCCCGTGGTCCCACCACATGTAGAGCCACGGGAGAGCGGGGACGATCAAGGACTTCATGGGTCTGAATCCCAAGGAGTTCTCAGGGACTGAGGGCATAGTAGTAGCTGATGACTGGCTAGATTCGGTAGAGAGGAAGCTTCTGGGAGTTAGGATGCCGGATGACCTCCAGGTCGAGGCAGCGGGATTTCTGCTGATAGACTTAGCAGGAGTCTGGTTCCGGAATGAGCCATTGTTTGCGAGAGGTAGAGCCACTTGGGACCAGTTCAAGACCC